>JAVXUO010002542.1:0-10579 GCA_033065855.1 Escallonia rubra
CATGTCATTTCATTTTATTTCTGTTTCTTTACAAAAAAATTCATTTAATTCTATGACTTGTTGAGAATGATATAATTTTTATTTTTTAGATTTCAATATAAATATGGATACAACTGGAGGAAATAATTTTTGTGAAGATTCTGATCCACCTTACAAAGGTCAAGTTTTTCAAACACTGGACGAAGTTGAAGCATACTATAGAGCATATTCGAAAATGATAGGTTTCGGTGTTAGAATTAAGACGACTAGAAAACGGGCGAATACAGACCAAATTTGTTCCTGACTATTTGAGTGTCATAGAAGAGCCCCGCATGTACTCCCGGTTGTTCGGATCAGTGACGACGGGCCAACAAGACAAAGAAAAAGGGACACATTTTCGGGTACCGGCTGCAAGGCCCATATGTATGCAGTACACCGAAAAAATGAAAATCATTGGGTTGTGACCGGAATGGAGTTGAGCCATAATCATCAGTTGATGACCCCTAGTAAGATTGGTCAAATTCATCAGCACCGACAAATAAGCGCGGCACACAGACAACTGATATTTACAATGGCCGAGGCTAAAATTCCACCTTCTAGAATGATGGGGGTTTTCTCAAGCCAGGTTGGGGGGGTTGACAAGTTGAGCTTCAACGAAGTAGACCTTCAAAATGAACTTCGTGCTCAGAGGAGAGTCTTCCTGTAAGAGTGATTCTCAAGCTACACTTGATATCTTCAGGCGCCTTCAGAGTGAGAATTCTGGCTTTTTCTATAGTCTCCAACTGGATGACGAGAACCGCATTAGTACTATATTTTGGGCGGATGCCCGTTCTAGAGCTGCTTACCAAAATTTTGGTGATGTTGTGACGTTTGACACCACATACCGCACGAATAAGTACTCTATGCCTTTTGCTCCGTTCACCGGGGTAAACCACCACTATCAGTCAATCTTGTTTGGCTTTGCCTTGCTTAGGGATGAGACGGAGGAGTCATTTACGTGATTATTTGAAACGTGGCTTGAAGCAATGTATCATATTCCTCCAAAGACCATCATCACCGACCAAGATCTGGCAATGAAAAATGCAATCGCTATGGTCCTTCCAGATACTCACCATGGCCTGTGCACATGGCACATAAGCAACAAATATCCCGAATGGCTTCACAATGTATATGCAAACCATCCGACAATCAAGAGTGACTTTAATACACGTGTGAAGAAATCATTGACGGTAGACATGTTCGAGGAGAGGTGGGCCAAGTTAATGGATGACTACTATTTGCACAGTCATAAATGGTTGCAAGCGTTGTATGAGATCAAGACACAGTGGGTCGGTGCCTACACCAAAAAGTTTTTTGCAGCCGAAATGACTACGACCTCGAGAAGCGAAGGTATGAATGCATTCTTTGATGGGTACGTACGCTCTTCTTCAAGTATAACAGAGATGCAGAAAGCCCTTGACAAGCAATTTTTCCTTGAGAGAGAAGCCGACGCGGTTACAGTTTACAGAGACAAAGCCATAGTAGTTTTTTCACCTTTGTAGTCTCATGCGGCTCCAGTCTATACCAATGAAATGTTTAGACAGTTTCAAGAGGAACTACTAAAGTCGAATCAATATAGCATGACAAAGTTGCACGAGCTATGCAACAGATATCTCAAGGTTTATGCTTTGACAAATGTGATGAATTTTGCAAATCCGTGCTCTTCGTCTGCTCTGAAGAACAGAAGACATTTTACCGTAGCAGTGTGTATGAAGACCGGGTTTGTTAATTGCAATTGTCAACTGTTTGAGCATAAAGGTATACTATGTCGACACGCTTTGAGGTTTTTTAGCGCCAAGAATGCTCGTGAAATCCCTCCAGAGTATATCTTGGATCGGTGGACGAAGGAAGCCAATAGAGTACACGGTCACATTCCTTACGTGCCCAATGTTTCAGTTGGTTTCGAGCATTCTGAGACGTTGCGATATAATCACCTTTGTAACATCATGCACGGTTTATCATTGGATGCATCGTCAACATTTGATGGGTACAGGTTTCAAGTTGAAGCAGCCGCACGGGATAAGGCTAACCTTGCACAGTTTAGGATGGCATTACCAGAAAGACGGGACACTTCGACTACTCGGGCGACTCCAGTCGGTAGATTCAATCGAGCTTCACAGCCAGTCATTGACATCACTAGCCTGCAAGGTGAGGAGGACGATATTTTTTATCCAATTCTGTCTCAAACAAAATGGCGAAAACGAGCAATACGTATGAAGAGTCCGATTGAAGAAGCAACGGGTCAAAAAAAATTGCGGAAGTGTGCGTTATGTAATAAAATGACTGATCATGACAAGAAAAACCATTATAAAGTTCTAGGTATCGAACCTGGCAGTATCGTCGAGGAGGATGATGATGAGGAAGAGTGTTAGGGTTAATGTTTCAGTTGTTTAAATTGAACTTTAATAATGTTTAAATTTGTGATTAGGTTTGTGGAATCTTTAATTTGTGATTTGGTTTGTGGAATCTTGATATTTTTTGGAAGGGCCTATTTGCGCACACATCAGTGCCAAATTCATAGCTTGCGAAAAATGTTGTAATTTTGTTTCACTTTTTTTTCGCTCATTGCACCTTAGGCACGCTAGTTAGCCCATTTCTATGAATTTTGGCGAAAATCGAGACATTGTTTTTTGGGTTTTCCTACGACGCGCCTATTCGCGCACACTTTAGCGCCAAATTCATAGCTTGCGAAAAATGTTGTAATTTTTTTTCGCTCATTGCACCTTAGGCACGCTAGTTAGCCCATTCCTATGAATTTCGGCGAAAATCGAGACAAATTGTTTTTTCCTACGACGCGCCTATTCGCGCACACTTTAGCGCTCAATTCCTAGCTTGCGAAAAATGTTGTAATTTTTTTGTCACTTTTTTTTGCTCATTGCACCTTAGGCACGCTAGTTAGCCCATTTCTATGATTTTGGCGAAAATCGAGACAAATTATTTTTTGGATTTTCCTACGACACGCCTATTCGCGCACACTTTAGGCACGTTATTTTTTTTTCACTTTTTTGTTGCTCATTGTACCTTAGGCACGCTAGTTAGCCCATTCTCCAAAATCAAACAATAGTAATAATAAGGCTAATTCAATTTCAAACCTTAATATCCAACAATAGTAATAATAATCCATACGAATGTCTACTACATCTCAGGGGAATGGTAAGGAAGGCTTCTAGCTACACCCTTTTTCAGCTCCCAGGCTATCCTATATCTAAACGTCAAGGCATCCCTTCGAGACCACGACGTATATTCGAGCGAGCTATGTAGTCCATGTACTTTATGACGTAAATCCCGCAATCATGATTGTTATATTGCTTTGGTCGGTTTTGTATCATCACGACCGTCCAAGGCTCTATCATTGTTTTGCTCGTGATGGAACCCCTTAAAATGTCAGCACGCTAGTGGAATGATAGTAGTGTGCATCCAACAATAAAAAAGGTTATCAAGCCTACGTAACAAGAAGAATAGACTATGAGCGAAGGTCAAGAAATATAAACTAACCACCACATTGATGTACGTGGAGTACATCTGCGCCAGCTGCCGACCAGGTCTGTCTTCCCTTAGGCTATCGTATATGTGGACCGCTTTGTTCGCTGGATGGAGAACTAATAAGAAGAAGTGGCTTGCATGATGACAAGGTATCATAATTAGGTTCGCCTCAGATGCGTGACATTGATAGTTCGCGTTCAAGTAGGAAAGCACGTTTGCAGACGGTCGCCATTCACCCTTGCTTGTCCCTCGCATCCTCCTCCATGCTGTGAACTCCTTCACGCTATTCACCATGATGGTGATAACAAAAGAGGCATACATGTTGAGCTTCAAAGTTTGGGAGGGGTTATAATTTAGCTCTCTAACACGGAGCAGATCTATATAAGCGTCCATGACCCAGTTCGAAATATCTGTGTCCGGCGCCAACAGTCTTAGATCAGAGTGACCTATGAATCCCGAAACAGGAAAGTCTGTTGCATCGACGGGCTCATGCCCGAAGTAGTGCCGGTCGATCCAATCCCGTTTGGCCAGACTCAATGACTTCGTCGGTTGTCCTTTATCCGACTGGATGCTTGGGCGCGACGCCTGGAATCCTACTTGGGTCACCTGACTCTGGCGCTGAGAGTCGTACGCGTCAGTAGGCAAGCGACTAGACGGCTCCCTCACTTGACTCTGGGGTTGAGAGTCGTACGCGTCAGAAGGCTAGCGACTAGACGGCTCCCCTTGGTAACCCCGGTACGCAACACTAAAGTTGTGAACTTCAGTCTTGTACCTCTTTTGACTGTCAGGAGCCTGCGCGACAAACCAGTCAAACCGCTCCAGCTGCTTGAACACCTCAGTGCCCTAGTCAACCTAAAAAACATGCATAGAAAAATCACCGTCATCATTTCAGGCATGGTCGATAAGGTGCGCAAATAAAAATTGAAACAACACTAGCATGACTTACAATGTTCAATTTCCAGAACTAGTCATAGACCTCACGTGGCGCGTACGATGTCTTCCTCACCTGGGAAGGGCGATTCACCCTCGTGCGCGTCACCTTGAGAAACCATTGCAGGTACTCCTCGATACTGATGCCGTCGTCCTTCAGCGATACAAGGCTATCATACGTTTCTTGCCAAGTATTCCACTGTTGCACCTAGTCGCTCAACAAATTCAAGGCATCAAGCACCTCGAAGTTCGGCCCTCGACCACTCCTGTATGGCCGCATGTCTACAGCGGGTTTTGGTATCCCTTATAGACAGCCAGCTTGCCTCATAGCTCGATCGGGCGTCTGAAACTCACATTCTTCGAAGTGAATAAGCGGCACCCGAACCAAACCTGCCAGCACGTACGATACCGGAAGTTGCCAACACCAGTCATCCAACCGATGCATCACCTTGCCATATGGCTGCCACGTCACCTGGGATGCATCCAGTATCTCTAGTTCCCCCCGATAGGACTGTAGATGGTGGTGAGGGTCTACCCGTCTCCTCCGGTTGGTCGTAGGCCCCCAGGCCCACACCCTAGGCCACGTCTCATTGGAATCATCTAGTCGCTGTGGACGACCCGTGGGTAGCCTCTCATAAGACCAAACCTGTGAATGCAAACATTATATGGAATTAGTAATTAATCACGAATATATTGACACGTCAACCAAGAATATAAATGGTCAAACCTGTAATAGAGTGAGGCAGGCGGCAATGGACTTGGCACCCTTTCTCGTAGCTCTGTGCAGTGCTCGATATAGGTGCGCAAGGACAGCTGAACCCCACGAATATGAGTATACCTCCTCAAGCTCCTCCAAGAACACCATATACTTCGGATGCACCGTGGTTTTCGAATGCGTCGGAAGTAATATGGCTCCAATAATATACAGAAGGATCCATATCTCTAAGAACAAAATATAATCGTAAACCAACTTAGCGTCCATAATATTTACATTCCAAAACTATAACTGGATCTTTAACCTAGCTTACCAACGCATAGACCTGGCAAAATACGAACCGGACCCGTTACCCGACCCGTACCCGGTCCAAAATCCCGGGTACGGGTAGCCATTTTCAGTACCCGCTGAAGTTGTACCCGGACCCGAACCGACCCGTATTTTCCGGGTAAGTACGGGTCGGATTGCGGTTACCCGGATTTACCCGTATTTTTGGAGTATATAATGCAAAATTGGAATGTGCCCTAAGGAAATTGGTTTCACTCTCACTCTCTCAGTCTCTCACAGACTTCTCACGCCGCGCCGTCGCAAGCCAACAACCCATCTGCCAGCGACGGAGCCCTCCGGCGACAGAGCCCTCCGGCGACAGAGCCCTCCGTCATCGGTCATCGCTCATCTCAGATCTGCTGGCGACAGATCGTGAAGTGTGAACTCCTCGAGACGGCGCGACGCCATATCCAAACCGACCGACCACTGCCGTAGCAGCGTCGACAGCCGCTGTTCAAGCCGTAGCAGCACGCCATCGACCACAGCCGTCAGCCTCCTTCAGTCCACCGCCGCTGTTCACGCCGTACACCACGGAACTCCACCTGGAAGGTTGGTTCATCGATCTCGCAAACTGTTCATGTTCTAGTGCTCTATGACTGCTCCTGTTTCATTACATGCATAAATCATAAATCTGCGAATGTGCGAATGTGCGAATGTGTGTGTCTTGGTTGATTGTACAGTCCTAAGTAGTCATAGCTATGTGCGAATGTGCCTAACTGCCTATGTTCATGCTCTATCAGTCTATCCTCCTTCATTTCAATTTCATACATCTGTGATTTCTGTGATTTCTGTATGACTGTATTCTGATTTCTGTATATATGATTAGTTGATTACTGATTACTGATTACTGATTTCTGTATATATGTGCCTAACTGCGAATGTGCCTAACTGCCTATGTTCATGCTCTATCATATGATTGGTTGATTACTGATTAGTCATAGCTATCTCGCAAACTGTTCCTGTTCTAGTGCTCTATGACTGCTCCTGTTTCATTACATGCATAAATCATAAATCTGCGAATGTGCGAATGTGCGAATGTGTGTGTCTTGGTTGATTGTACAGTCCTAAGTAGTCATAGCTATGTGCGAATGTGCCTAACTGCCTATGTTCATGCTCTATCAGTCTATCCTCCTTCATTTCAATTTCATACAGCTGTGATTTCTGTATGACTGTATTCTGATTTCTGTGATTTCTGTATGACTGTATTCTGATTTCAATTTCATGCCTATGTTATATGATTAGCAAATATACTCCCTCCCCCTGTTTTTAGGGCAGGGTTAGAACTTAGAACAGCTATGTATAGCAGTAGTAATAGCACTTAGAACAGCTATGTGTAGCAGTAGTAATAGCACTTAAGGCCTTCTAAGTTCTAAGGTTAATTTCAAATTCTAACATATCATTGATATCAATATGTGTTGTGTAACTTGTGTTGGTCTTGTTGGATTTGTTAACATGTTGTTCTAGCTTTTTTTCTTATTATTTGTTTCGGACTATTGTAGAATCTATGGAATCTGTAAACAAGAATCCGCCTATTGAGAATGTTGAGGTTGTGGATGTTGAAGATGAATGTCCTCAAGTTTTTACCAACCTTGATGAAGTTGCCAATGATATTGACATTAGTGTTGATGAAAAGTCTACTAAAGGTGACGTTTGGACTAAATTTGATATTGTGGGGGAGAATAATAAACATAGGGCTGTGTGTAGGTGGTGTAAAGTCTCTAGTTTTGCCATGGGGACAACTCCTGATGGGAAGCCTTGTAAGGGTACACATGGGACTTCAAATATGCATAAACATCTTAAGGTTTGTAGTGTGTACAAGAAAGAATTTATGGATGTAAAACAGATGCATTTAGATCATTCTGTGAAATTGAGGTCTAGAAAGTTTTCTCAAGATGTTTTTCGTGGAAAAATGGCTATTGCAATGATGAAGCATAACTTACCTTTCTTGGCTGCTGAATATGAGGGTCTTAGGGATGTTCACACTTATTTGAATTCGGATGTCAAGCATTATACTCGTAATACTGCAAAAGCCGATTGTTTGAAAATCTCGTTGAGTCAGAAAGCCATGCTTAAGCTTGCTTTGGGAAGAATTAGAGGGAAGCTATGTCTTACGGCGGATGTGTGGACTTCTATTAGATATGAGGGATATCTTTGCTTGACTGCACACTTTGTTGATGAAAATTGGAAATTGCATAGTAGGATTCTTAATTTTTCTCATTTTGCTCCGCCACATAATGGTAAATCCTTGTGTGACAAAGCATATGAATTTTTGAAGGATTGGGGAATTGAGAAAAAAGTCTTTTCGATCACTTTAGATAATGCTAGTAGTTGTGATAACATGCAAGAACACTTGAAGAATATATTGCTAGTCAACAAAGTCTTGGTGAGTAATGGAGATTATTTTCATATACGATGTTCGGCTCATATCTTGAACCTCATTGTGCAAGACGGGTTGAAAGTTGGTAATGAGGCTATTTACAAGATTAGGGAGAGCATTAAGTATGTGAAAGGATCCGAGGGTAGGAAGATAAAGTTTGCCCAGTGTTGTGAGCAAATTGGTGTGGCTACGTCGATGGGTTTGCGCATGGATGTTCCTACTCGTTGGAACTCTACTTTCTTTATGCTAGAGTGTGGGCTTAAATTTCGATCAGCGTTTGTGAATTATTCCCTCATTGAACCTAACTACAAGTATTGTCCTACCAATGAAGAATGGGATAGGGGGGCTAAAATTGCAAAGTTTTTGGCCCCATTTGCTGTGATGACCAATCTTGTGTCTGGGACTGAGTACGTAACTTCAAATCTGTATTTTAATTCAGTGTGGAGAATTCAGTTGCGTATAATGGAAGAGATGGAAAGTGAGGATCTAGTTTTGAGAAAAATGGCGATGGAAATGTATCCTAAGTTTTTAAAGTATTGGGAATCTTATAGTACTATCCTAGCTATAGCAACAGTGCTTGATCCTCGCTACAAGTTGGGATATGTTGAATATTGCTATGAAAAGATTAAAGCGGGTAAAGGGGAAGATAAGGCAAAAGAACTCAAAACGAAGATCGAGAAGCTCTATGAAGAATATGTGGTTCAAAATTCTATTGTTCCAAAAGATAAAGCTTCAGTTGGTACAAGTATCGTTTGCTTGGTGGAAGAAGATGAGGCTGAAGTAAGTTATTTCCCTTTTTATGTTTACGTTCCTTGTTTACGTGTTTATATTTTTTGTTTAATACATTTCTCATTCAAATAATGTAGGAGTACTTTAAAAAGCGGCGACTTGAGGCCAAGAAGAAGTCAGATTTGGATCTTTATTTGGAGGAGCCGGCATATGATCGCGTGGAATATGCATATTTAGATGTGTTGGAGTATTGGAAAGACAATCGGTCTAGGTATACTATTCTTTCTAATATGGCACGTGACATTATGAGCATTCCAATTACCACTGTTGCATCTGAATCAGCTTTTAGTATTGGAGCAAAAGTTCTTTCAAAAGTTCGGAGTTCACTTACTCCGGATAATGCCCAATCTTTGGTTTGCGGACGTAATTGGTTGTATGGATATGCAATTCAAAGTAAGTTATTATTTTTAAAGCATTTGAATATGAAGTTTATATTTATGTTTTGGGATTTAGTCTAATCATATTTGATTAAATTTAGGTGATGAGCCGGACGATAATGACCTTGAGGTATCTTTGCCTATCAATGCAAACATGGATGGTTCATTGGACTTGGATGCAAGAAGCTTAACGGAGATTTGAAGACTTGCAGTTTTAGTTGACGACAATGGAATTGAAGACTTTAATTTCAATGGATTTATGCATGTGATATGATGATGTAATTGTTGTTTAAAGTTTTTGGATTATGGGCAGGGATTTGGGAATAGGGTTAGATGCTTGAATTTGTTCATATGGTATTTAAAAACTAGTATGCTAGTAACTAGTAAGTAATTAGTAGTAAGTAACTAAGTAGGAACGTAGAATATTATGAATTTTAATGATTTATGTGTCATAACTCATAACATTAAATAACCAAAGTGAAAATTGTTTTTACAATAACTAATTAACAATCAAAGATAGGAAATGTGTTGAAATAATAATCAACATAATTAGCAAATAAAGTTTTTGACGTATGATAAAATCTGTTTTGAATGAAAAAAAAAAAAGGACAATACCCGCGGGTATTACCCTACCCGCCAGGGTAGGGTATGGATCATCATTATTGTACCCGGGAAAACCCGGGTATAAATTACCCCACCCGTAAATACCCGGACCCGTGCGGGTATTACCCGTACCCGCGCGGGTAGACCCGTTTGCCAGGTCTACCAACGCATTAACAATAGTCATTATCTCAATGTATTAACACCATTCCTCACTTCCCACCACTCTGAATGATTAATTATGCGCGTTCCCTAAAATTTAGCGCCAACGTGGCAATTTACCAATATACGATGACGATGACCACGTCGCGAGGCACGTATTTGACGGTGTCGATATGGGTGTTTTAGAAACAATTCAAAGCACAAGTCACCTCAAAGAGTGGGTACTAAACGAGGAACAAATACAAATATTACACCGTCAAAATTTATCTATGTTCACCGATCTTCATCATTGGTCTCGGCACGACGATTGCCATATATCCGCTCTAGTTGAACGATGGAAGAGCGAGACGAACTCATTTCACTTCCGGTTTGGTGAAATGACTTACATTAGAGGACGTCGGATTTATACTTGGAATCACATGTCACGGCAGACCCATTACTTTGAGCAAAACGTCTGCATCCATAGCGAAAATGGCTAGGCAGTATTTTCCGGGAATTCCGAGGGAAGCTCTTACAACAAACGGCATCAAACTTAAATGGTTGAGAGAGCAATATGGCGTGCTACCGGATGAATACACTCCTCACAATTTGGTGACGTATACGAAGGCATTCCTTCTGTATATTATTGGAGCCATATTACTTCCGACGCATTCGAAAACCACGGTGCATCCGAAGTATATGGTGTTCTTGGAGGAGCTTGAGGCTATGTCACATGGACTCGGTACAAGTGTCCGGATAGGATACGTGTCCAAGTGTCGGACTCGTCTAATTTTGAAAATGCAAGACACGGGGACACGGCAA
>JAVXUO010002864.1:0-58453 GCA_033065855.1 Escallonia rubra
TGGCACGCCGCAGGGGAGGTCGGGACAGAAGTTGGGTAATGCGGCTCATTTTGTGATGGGGCCGTATCACAAGGACGAGCGATATGAGATGGTGGCCTTTTTGACGATGTACTTGTCGAGGTAAGCATAATGTGTTCGTGTCTCTATGTTCGTAGATGCGATGCAGATTGAGATTGTGTATAATGCGTTGGCATGTTGTGTTGTTTTGCAGGTTCGTGTTTGAAGGGACGCCGGAGGACGGCATATCCGCGAAGGTGATTCCCCTGGCGATTCGGATGGCGCAGGGGAAGCGTGTTGGGCTAGCTCCCGTGTACCTGGGCACCATGTACTCGCGATTGGATCAGTTCGTGAACGATGTGAAGAGGTCGCACGGGCGGTACCAAGTGGCGACCTACGTGGATTGGATGTTCCTGCAGCGGTACTTGTATGAGTGCTTTCCAGACTATCGTCCGACAGGATATCCGCTCGAGCATCCAGCACCGAGGACGAGGACAGTGATGCACAGCGGTAGATCGCGGGAAGTGGCACTATGGTGCAGCGGGGCGCGGGCATGTGCATGGGCGGGCATCAAGAGGCCGGAGTGTCCATTGTCGCGTTTGATAGATGCAAGGGAGGCATGCGTGGTACGTCCGTATAAAGAGATGCATGCGTCATACGGAGTGCCCCCTTGGTTGCACGGGCAGGAGATGACAATAGACTTGAGCAGGAGGGGGGTTTTGCCACCGGCGGACGTTGTGCTCCTGGTGGCGTACTTTCCAGGTTGGCTGCCGGTGATGACGGATGACGGCGCGAAGCCTGCAGAGAACCTTTATTACGTGGCTCGGTATTGCCCGGACCGGTTGTCGCGTACATTTGGTTATGACTTAGAGCCGCCATGTGGGTATCGTAGCCCGTGGAGTGTGACGACCGCCTTCGGATACACGCGGGATGATAGAGTTCGCGAGTGGCCGGCACCTGTGGTAGCGTGGAGGAGGCCTGGGAGAGCATCAGTGGGGGCGGTGACGGCGGAGTATGCACAGTGGTGGGAGCGCCTGCGGGCGGTCTGGGCGGAGTGGTTGGCACAGCCATCGGGACACGACGGTTGGTTGACGTGTATGCCTGTGACCGGGCATTGAGCTTGATATCGATGACAGCGGCGAGGCAGGCCGGTATGCTGGTGCTAGTGACGGGGAGTGCGGTTGTGAGTTCGGAGATGGATCCCGATGAGGAGGGCGAGGAGTCCGAGGAGGAGGCTCCAGAGGAGGACCATGGGGAGGAGCCAGTGGTGGCGGTACCGTGGGCGCCCGGGGCCGGCAAGGGGCCCTTGTCGTTATTGCGAGCGGGCATGATGGAGGGGGCTCGTCAGGCGAGTGCGGGTTCTTCAGACTTGCGGCTGACATGATCGAAGAGGCTGCGGGAGGTGTCAGAGGAGCCAGTGGTTGAGGTAGGTTGGCCGTTTTTGATTGAATCTCGCTTTGCTTGTGTTTGTTGATGTTTATATAAAAATATGCTAACGGTTGCTTTTGGACAGGAGTACGGTGGACAGGCGGTGGAAAGCGACAGCGGTGCGCACGTAGCGGTTGAGACTGAGGCGGTGAGAGCAACTGAGGTTGATGAGCCAGTAGGCGGGGATGAGCCGGTAGCGTTTGGCGTGTCGGGGGCCGTGGCTAGTGGCGGGGTGTGTCCACCACCAGAGGGCGAGGAGGTGGTGGATGATGCGTATGGTGGCTTGGTCGACGAGTCGTTGATGTTCGATGCCAGTGGCTACTGGTGGATAGGCGCGGCGACGGAGGCTGCGGCGGTTGAGCGGGGGGATTTGATGGAGTTGGAGCCTGTAGTGGCGATTCTGATTCAGGAGGTAGAGATCCCGGTCCGGTGCAGGCTGTTGCGGTGGCGTCGTCAGGGTCGGCCGTTGAGGCGAGTGCGACGTTGATGGCGATGCACTCGATGACCGTCGGTGCACAGGCAGCCGGAGAGGTACGTGAGAGGCCTGTGATGGCGTCGAGTGGCACAGCGGCCGGAGAGGCGAGGTCGAGTGGAGAGGCGAGAGGGGTCGTCGAGCGGTCAGGCTGACGTGGTACTATGGGAGAACCTTCAGCTACCTTCGGAGACAGTGCGCCGGTTAGAGATGGTGAAGGCGGCGTATCCGCAGACGTTTGCGGGGGTAGACTTGGAGAACCCGGTGCTGCAGAGATGGGTGTATTCAGGTTTTGTGGAGTGGCTGCTTCCGTTTGCGAGTGTTCCGGCGGCGGGCTGGACGACGGGGTGAGCGGTCGCTGAGAGAGTTCGCGACGTTCACTTCTTTGGGTGTGCAGCTAGATTGGTTGGCCGAGTTCTTTAGGTCGAGGAGCGAGGGTGGTGGTGTGGGCGAGAGGATGACCTTGGTACGTATGGAGGAGATGCTGCTCGAGAGGCGCCGCCAGGGGTTAGAGGTGGAACGATCAGAGATCAACGGAGAGTTGGTCGTGATTGACAGAGAGGTGGTGGAGATAGAGAGGCAGCTGGCGGATTTGCAGAGACGTCTGAGTGATCTTCAGAGGCGGCGGACGGATGTGGAGGTGCGAGGGGCGGGGCGTTTGCGGCGGCAGGCTGAGTTCGAGGCGGAGCGGTCGGCGCTGCAGGTTCAGCGTCAGGCATTGCAGGCGTTTAGCGCTCACCCGGTAGCCGTTTTGTTATCTAGCTTCCGATAGGTTTATCGTAGACTTGTTGTCTAGGGAGTGCCCGATAGTGGCCAAAGACGTTTTATGTATGCATACATCTATTTTGCTGGCTCATGAAATGTGATTGCATGCTGTTTTGTTAACACTGTCGTGGATGCATGGTATAGTCGTTTGTATATTGCGATTGTGCGTTGCGTCTGGTGGATGTCGTTTGTATATCGAGAACAAATACTTGATAACCAGAAATGAAATATAACAGTAAAGGCCAAGTAGGGAGTGAAAGGATTGTACATTGCTAATGTGTGGATTAAGGAATGCATCTTTACATAAAAAAAGAACTCGTAACAAGGAACAAAAGTACATGCCAGTACATGTGCGTGCATACACAAAAGGTTGGGTCGTGGGTGGGGGACATGTCGCAAGCTGATCATGCATAGTACTTCTTCAGATAGCGACCATTGACAGGGGCGGTAAGTTGTCCGTCGTCTGGATTGAGCAAGAGGTACGAACCATTGCTTCTGGCAGTGTATTTCGAATGGCCCCTCCCAGTTAGGTGTAAACTTAGGAGCTGACAAATTGGCCCGTACATGCTTGGCGGCTTGGAGGACAAGGTCGCCTGCTGCGAAGGAGCGAGGTTTGATGGTCTTCCCGTAGGCTTTGACAAGCTTCTCATGATATGCTTTCATTCGTCGCATGGCAGTAGCTCTCTTCTCATCAAGGCTCTCAAGTGCCACCATTCTGGTTTCCTCTTCCCCGAGACCACTGCTGAGGGATAGACGCGCCGAGGCGACTGCGATTTCGGCTGGCACTACACATTCGTCCCCGTAGACGAGGGAGAAGGGTGTGGCCTTCGTAGCTGTGTGTCTGGAAGTTCTGTAGGCCCAAAGGGCATGACTTAGTTTCGGACCAAGAGTTGCTTGCGTCGTGGACCATGCGTGACAAAACGTGCAACAGCGTTTTGTTAGAGGCTTCAGCCTGACCGTTGCCTTGTGGATAATAAGGAGTCGACGTGGCATGATTGATATCGTCTGCTTCCATAAGAGTCCGAACATCCCGATTGATGAATGGTGTGCCGTTGTCGGAGATAATACATCGGGGGATGCCGAAGCGACATATGATGTGGTCGCGTAAAAAGTTGGCGATGGCGCCCCCCGTGGCTCTTCGCAGGGTATGGCTTCGACCCATTTTGTGAAACGCTCCGTTGCGACCATGATCCAAATGTGACCTTTTGACGGTGGATGTATGGGGCCAATAAGGTCGAGAGCCCAAGAGTGGAATGGCCAAGGGGCCGTGATCATACGTAGGTCGGATGCTGGCATGTGTATTCTATCTGCATGTCTCTGGCAGGGTTGACAGTGTCGTACATGGGAGATTGCATCGTACTCCATAGTTGGCCAGTAGTACCCCAGCCTGAGTAGTTCTGCATACAACTTCTGAGAACCTTGATGTTCGCCACAAACACCATTGTGCACTTCGTTGATCACCTCGACTGCTTGGGCACCCCTAAGCATCGTAGGGTGCGTCCCGAAAATCCTTTGCGAAACAATTCGCCTTCCGTCTCAAAATACTTGACCGACTTGCGTTTGATAGAACGTGCCGAGTTGCGGTCAGATGGTAGCAGTCCGTGGGACAGATATTGCAGGAAGGGCTGGCGCCAGTCACCCTCAATACTGGCGACAAGAGCTTCCGTACGGTCTGGTGCATAAAGGCATTCTGAGCAACCCTGCTGTACATCTGAAGCATCCTTGGCCATGGATGGCCAGAAGAGACCCATTCGCTGGAGACGACGGTATAGTGGCGGTCCGTCGAGGCCGCAACACTTTTGATGCCCATATTGCAGTTTGTGCTTTGCTTCTGTCGGTGCCAAACATCGTGCCAGAGTGCCTCCGGGACATCGCTTGTACAGGATGTCTCCTAACATGAAGAATTCTGTAAGGGTGGAGATGGAAGCGAGTGATGGTGTTCTAAGCTGGTCGATGATCGGCTGCCTCCAATCATCGGTCGTAGTGTCCGTTGGTACCAAGTCCAACGTTGTGCACGGTGCCGCCCTTTTGATAATGGTTAGCACACGTTGTTCACCGTCAATGTCTATTTTTGACGCGATCGTGGCTAAGCTGTCCGCATGTCGGTTGTGGCTTCTGCTGTGATGCTCGTATTGGACATGGCCAAGCTGCCCCTCCAAGTGTTGTACTAAGGTACGATAAGGTGCCAAGGCTGGTTCCCTGACTGCAAACTCCCCATCGGCCTGCTTCATGATTAGGTTCGAGTCCCCCTTTACATGCAATGATTTAGCCCCCATGCTAACAGCTAGCATGAGGCCGATGACGAGGGCCTCGTACTCGGCTTCATTGTTGGATACCGGGAATGCAAGTTTGAAGGATAGGGAGGTGGTAACACCCTCTGGGTTCCGTAGAACAATGCCGGCACCTCCTTGCCGGATGGGAGCTCCATTAGGGTCTTTGCTAGTGGCTGAGCCGTCGAACTCGAGTGTCCACAATTCATCAACACCAGAGGTCAAGGCCGTCTCTTCTCCAGGCAATTGATGTGAGGTTGGTTCACATTGTTGACGTGGGAAGAAGGCCAAGAGGTCTGCAAGTGCTTGGCTTCGCAAAGCCGTAGGATTCTTGATGGATAGGCCGAATTCGGCCAGCAGCAGTAACCAGCGAGTGAGTCGGCCAGACAGGGCGGGACGAGTGAGCATGTATCGTAATGGATCAGCCTTAGTGACGAGCATAATCTGGTGCGACAAGAAATAGTGTCTGAATTTCTGCGAGGCGTAGACCAAGGCGAAACAATGCTTCTCGAGCTCAGAATAATTGGCCTCGGGTCCTCTAATTGACCGACTGAGATAATAAACTGGACGTTCCACTCCGTCCACTTCTTGAGCGAGTAACGCCCCTATAGATCTGGGTGTGGAAGTTAGGTAAAGCAAGAGTGGTAGGCCTCGTTGCGGGACGGCCATGGTCTGCGGTGACATGAGGACCGCCTTGATTTGTTCGAATGCTTGCTCTTGGGGCGCACCCCAACTCCACGGTGCGCTCTTGCGCGTCAAGTGCTGGAAGGGCGCGATGAGTTCGGCCAAGGCAGGGATAAACCTGCGGAGATAAGAAACCTTGCCAAGGAAACTTTTCAACTGCTTGGTGTTCCTGGGCGGTGGCATCTCTCGGATAGAGGCGGCCTTGGAGGGGTCAACGTCGATACCCTGTCGACTGACCAGGAAGCCGAGGAATTTACCAGAGGAGACTCCAAAGGCACACTTGAGCGGGTTCATCCGCATGTTGTATTGACGACATCGGTCAAAGACTGCCCGAAGGTCCGCAAGATGGTCACATTCCTTCTTAGATTTGATAATGAGGTCGTCGACATAGTCTTCCACTGTGCGGTGTATCATGTCGTGAAAGATAGCTGTCATGGCTCTTTGATAGGTGGCACCCGCGTTTTTGAGACCAAAAGGCATGACCTTCCAACAAAAGTTACCCATCGGGGTCCGAAAAGCTGTCTTGGCACAGTCATCTGGGTTCATTCGAATCTGGTTGTAGCCGGCGAAGCCGTCCATGAAGGACAGGGTCTCGTGTCCGGCGGCAGCCTCCGTGAGCATATCAATATTGGGCAGTGGAAACTCATCTTTAGGGCATGCCTTATTCAAATCGCGGAAGTCAATACAAATGCGGACTTGTCCATTTTTCTTTTGCACAGGAACAACATTGGCCAACCAGATAGGATGAGTGATGGGTTCGATGAAGCCAGCCTGCAGAAGCCGTTCGATTTCTTGCTTGATTTTTATTTCAAGTTCGGGGCGAAATGATCGCGTATGCTGTCGAACTGGGCTGAACCCGTTGGTGATGTTGAGATGGTGTGTTACCAAGGCAGGGTCTAGTCCGGGCATTTCATTGTAACTCCATGCCAACACGTCGCGATATTCGCGGAGGAGGGTAACCAGTTCCTCTCTTCGGCCTGGGGCGAGCTTCGTGCCAATGTAGGTCAGTCGAGGTCTCTCGCCCGGATCAGCCAGGTTAATTTCTTCAAGATCTTCGGCCTGCGGCCGCGGGCCGTCTTCATAGCAGGGGGCTGCAGCGCCCGGGGTAAGTTCGTGATCTGGCGGACAATGCTCGGCCGTGCAACACCATTCTGTCTCCGTCGGTGGGCAGTGGTCGAGGCAGTCGGGTCGCGGCCCCCCCGGACACCGTCATAACTGGTAGATGACCCTTCCGTCCTGGATGACGCGCTGGAAGGTGGTCTCAGACTTGGGCTTTTTGGGTTTGGGGGATGAAGGCGGGGAAATGATAGGGGCATCAGATGGTGATGTGGAGGTTGATGCCTTGTTCTTGTTGTTTTTCTTGGACTTGGACTTGGGTTTGGGTGGCTTGTTCCCACACAACTCATCCCAATCTGGCAGTTTGGTGGAGTGGATGTGAGTGGCATTCTCATTATCTGCAGCAAGTTCGGTGAAGAAGGAGGCCTCGGCAAAATAAGACTCGGCGCACTCGAAGGGCGTTGGTTGCGGGGATGGTTGCTGCTCCTCATGTCCCGCAGGACCGGCCACCAGTTTCACACACTGGTGGTACGTCGAGGGGACAGCCTTGTTGACGTGGATCCAAGGTCGCCCAAGTAGGAGGTGGAAGGACGACTCGCTATCTATCACATGGAAAGTGGTGTCACGCTGTACAGATCCGACCATCAGGTCGACGGAGAAGTGGCTCAGAGTGGACTGGGTGCCTTGTCCAAAGCCAGTGATCTTGATGGGGTCCCGAATGATTTTCCTTGGCGGTATACCGGCCCGCTGTAGAGTGACGAGAGGGATGATGTTGATTGAGGCGCCGCAATCTACCAATGCGCGGCGGAAGCCGGTGCCGTTGACAGTACATTCAAGGTATAGTGGCCGGTTATGGTGCTCGACAGCAAGTGAGTCTTCATCTGAAAATATAAATGCAGTGGGAGGGACATGTCTGAGCTCAGCCTGGGCGGCGAAGCACTCGGGCCCGAGGCCTGTGGTGACCTCGATCAAGCAATCTGAGAGATAGGTCCGCGCTGCGGGTGAAAACCCCATTTCATCGAAGAAGCCTTTGATCTTTGTCATTTGGCCAGCCGAGGACACTGGCTGGGGAGTAGGAGGTATGTGAGCTGTGATCAAAGGCGAGACTTCCGTAGAAGCTTTGGGAGCGAGCGGCTCGCAGTGGTCGGTGGTAACCATGAGCACCTGGTGCTCGCGGTTATCGTTGCCATGGTTTGGGTATGGTTCTTTCCTTACATCATTATTCTTCCGCAGTTGTAGCTCGCCTGACGCGACTTTTCTTGCAAAGATGGCCCGCAACGCATTGCAGTTCTTGAGAGGATGACCGAGGGCCTGGTGGAAGGGACAGTAGTTGGGTCTGGTCCTTTCCTCGTCCGTGATGGGGATCCGCACGGGTGGTAAGTGGAAGTTGTTGTCGTTGACAACCCATTCTGTCAATAGATCCTTTACTATATTTAAATCGCACGGAAAGGCAGGCGGAGTCTCCTGTTGCCGCCGTTTGTCTGGTTGCTGGTCCCTATCCGGGAACTGGCGTTTAAAGCCAGTATAATTACTGACGTTGCTGCTATTGTTGCCAATGCTGGTGCTACTGCGCTGGGTACTGGGTGGAGCTGCTGAGGCCGCTAGGGCACTCGGTGGCCGAGGCCTCCATGGCTTGACAGGCCCGACCGTTTCGTAAGTACGTCTTGCCGTCTCTTTGAGATGTCCCCATGATCTCAATTGTAAGTTCTCGAGGTGCACCCGGTATACATCGTTCATATTCTTGATACATATGGGCACTAGCGTCTCGTCCTTACTAAAGTCCGTGCACTCGAGGCATTTAAGATGAAAGCGATGTACATACTTGGTCAAATCTTCGCCGGGGGCTTGGCGAATGCCGGCGATGTCCACTACGGTGACGCGCTCAGCTTCGTAGTGGAATTTGTCCATGAAGAGTTGGACCATTTCATGCCATGAATGGACTGTCCCCGCAGGGATCTGGTGGTACCAAGTGTAGGCCAAGCCTGTAAGGGACTTGTGGAATTCTCTCAACTTCAAGCTGTCTCCCGGTCCATATTGCTCTAATGAGCCTGCAAATCTCGTCAAATGCTCACGGGCGTTGCCCTCACGTCCGTTGAAGAGCACGAAGACTGGTTGTTTGTACTTGAACGGATAGGGAGTGATGGCTATCTCGTCAGCATATGGCGCGTGGCTTGTCAATCGACTCGATGAGTCGGGTGCGGACTGCTGCGACAGCCGGCGAAGAAGCGCGTCGAAGTCAGCCTTTGAAACATAGTTGGAGGGTGGCTCTTCCTGACTGATCAAAGTTTGGTGGCCGGCTGGTGCTACGCGAGCCCCGGAGTCCCCGGATGGTATAACTTGATGGGCTGGAGCGACTGAAGGGCGATACATGGCGGGTGCTGATGCGGGCAGGTGGAGGGCAGCATGAGTGGTCGGACGAGACATGTCCACCACTTGGCCTGTCATTTGGTGCTGCTCCATCAAGTAGGGGTTAGGTTCCATCTCAATGGACTCATGAGTCTCAGAAGAGCTCCTGGCCGGCAAGTGTTGAGGCACCATAGTAGGAGGGACTTGTTGTAATAATGGCCCAAGATCTGGCTGCTGCCTGCGTGGGGGCATCACGGGACGTGGTGTGTCTGCCACAGGCGGGGAAGACGTCGCAAGTCCCATCGCCAGGGGTCTGGAGGGTTGAGGCGGCAGTGGTCGTGACACCGGCGCCTGGGTAGCGTCAGGGGACGGCTCTGGTTCTGCAGGCTGGACCGGCAGCACAATCCGTGGCGAGGCCATCGCTTGTATGGATTTTTGCATTTCCAGTATGGCGGCCATGAGTGAAGCTTGAGAATCTTGTATGCTGGCTATGGTGGGGGTGAATTGTTGGATGGCCGCGTTGACTGCCACTTGCACGTCATGTGTGGGAGGGTCTTGGGGGCGTACAGCGCTAGTCCCTTCTTGATCGTCGGAGTGATGCTCCTCATGGATGGTGGGGTTGAGGCCTTGGCTGGTTGCCCTGGTAACTTTGCGTTGTACAGGCATGGTTGCTCGGGTGTGGCAGACTGCAACACGATGCTCACCTCCCCAGCGGAGTCGCCAAATGTTGATGCCGAAAGAGGGTCCTTCGCCACGTCGAGGTGCCACAAAGGATGCAGTCTGCGTTGGCTTTCCAAGTAGGCAGAGTGGGAGACAGCAGGGATGACGTGAGGGCTGAGGGCAAGGCTCCTCAAGCAGGTCACGAGGGCTGGCAGTGTCGCGCAGGCAGGGTGACGACGAACAAGGTTAGCAGTCGACAGTCTGTGTCGAGGCGCGGCGTCGAGGGCTCGAAGTCGTAAGTTCAAATGTCTTTCTCTCACTAGAAATCCAGAGAGAATAGGTTTTAGAGAGAGAAAGTAAAAGTGTCAAATGAGGCCGAAGTCCTTGAATAAGCTCCAGAATCCACTATATATAGGCACAAATATGCGCGTGTCATCAGCTGACACGTGTCATCCTGCGGGAGTGACACGTCGCCGTATAGGGTCCCGCGGTCTTGATTGTCCGTCGAATTGCCGGTCCCCGTGTTCGTGTCGTCCTGCCCTTGCAGCGTCCCTCTGCCTGTCTGAAGAGACTGACCACACTGCGGTAGCATGGTCAGAGTGGCCCGTTGCCCCAGCCTCCAGTCCAAGCCCTTACTGAATCCCACGGGATGCGTCAAGAGACGCGCCGAGATCCTGACAGCGGTGAGGGTTGCCCCTGCAGCCAACTGCCAGGCGTGTTAGACACGATGCCCTCCGAAGACCTGCTCCCGTCCCGGAGTGGCTCGCGGTGCATTGCCCTGGCGGTGTCGATGATTGATGGAAACATCGGCGTACATGCTCATAACTCGATACCCAGAGTCCATGGCGGTGGGTCCTCGTGCTGGAGCACTATGAGCGGAGCTCCCTGAGGCTCGTCGGGTGATTGTGCCGGCGATGGCCTTAGGGCCGTGAGCTTATCCCTGTTGCGAAGGCCGGAGCCTTCGGTTGATCGTGCCTGCGAAGGCCGGACCCCTGTCAGTTGATTGTGTCGGTGAGGGCTTTAGGGTTGTGAGCTTGTCTCGCCGCGAGGGCCGGAGCCCTGTCAGTTAATTGAGCTGGTGAGGGCCGGAGCCCCCGGTTGATTGTGCTGGCGATAGCGGGCGTCATGCGATCACTAGCGATGAGTGGTGCGATAGCAGAGGTAAGCGGGCCCCCTACACATCGAAGGACAAGGGAGGTCGAGTCAGTTCTCGAGGTGGAGGCCGCCCCCCTGACCCAAGGGGTGGCCGCCCCCCTCAGCCAGGGGTGGCCGACCCCCTCACCAAAGGGGTGGCCGCCCCCCTCAGCCAGGGGTGGCCGACCCCCTCACCAAAGGGGTGGCCGACCCCCTCAGCCAGGGGTGGCCGACCCCCTCACCGAAGGGGTGGCCGAACCCCTCACCAAAGGGGTGGCCGACCCCCTCAGCCAGGGGTGGCCGACCCCCTTACCAAAGGGGTGGCCGACCCCTCACCAAAGGGGTGGCCGACCCCCTCACCAAAGGGGTGGCCGACCCCCTCCGCCAGGGTTGGCCGACCCCTTCGGGGGAGGGGCTTTCCATCTTTTGGAATTCTTAAGGCGCGGAGCGCTTTGACCGAGCGATGGCGATGTTCGAGCATCGGAGCGTTTTCACCGAGGAATGATGTTGGGCAAGTTTGACTATCGAGCGTGTGACGTGTCGTGCCACTAGGATCTCTTGGCGGGCCCCGGGGTGCGGTCCAGAATAGGTTATGAACACATCATAGCGTAGATCGTATCCTGATAAATTTGCTTTATTTAGGTTAATTCAAAGGTTTTTCTGCTTGAGGTTGGTTGATTAGCTTAACATAGCTTCGGACCGAGGTAAGGGATTTTTATCTGAACCAAACTCCTCATAATTGATTTCTTGTGTTATTCTAAATTGTTACTGCTATTCATTTGGACTCTGTTATGTTGATTCAAGTATGCATTGTTTGCCTTTAAAACCTACTTTGAACCTTAATCGTTCGTTTCAAATTCATATCGATGCTCATTGTTCATTACTAATCGAGCATCAATTTACTCATTGAATTAGCGGTTATTGTAATCAGTATATTGACATGAGATAGTGTATTGAGGCGTTATAAGGATGGTTTGTTATTGCGGGAAAAGTACCTTAATGGTATAGCTAGTGAACATATGCATATGTAGTTATCTATTATTGTGGCTTTGTAAATTTATTCATGTTCAATATACCATCTACATTGTTTATAATGTAATCGATATTGTTTTTATTGATTTCTGATTTGAGAGATTTAATTGAATCTTTTCTTATATTGCCATTGAAATTAATTCTTTAAATCATTTGTACTCCTCTACTGAATTTTGAACGACCCTACTGAGCTCCCAAAAGCTCACCCCTTTTTATGTTCCATTCTCAGGAAATTATCGACAGTAGATTTCCTGGTTTGGTTAGAGCTTGATCAAGGAGTTAGTTTAGATTTTTATTATTTTGTTCATTTAAGCCCCTGGGAGGGAATCACTGTGTAACTTACTAAATTGATTACTTTATTTAGTCTTTGCATTTAAGAATGATTAGCTGAGAATTTGAGTTATTGTAGAAGCTTTGATATAGATATTTATTGGGGTTTCTTAGCGAAATTGAGATGATTGAATAATTAGGAAGTGATCGATTGATTGGTTAACGCTCCATAAATTTTGGGTGTTACAGCAAGTCGGCAACTTGGACGGCTGAGATGGGTTTGGTTGGACTTCTTGCTTTAGGTTTGTATGACTAAGACACATATGGGTATCATGGCTCGATTGGAATAACATTTTTGGTGTTTGTTTGCATTAGCTTCAGAAATGGGTACAATCTTGATAGTGGTTTTGAACCATGTAATGCACTATCGGTGGCCTACAAGTTTGATATGGTCGATGAGATGGAAACATATGCTCATCTGTTATGTCTTCTGATTCTGAATTGAAACCCGATGATAACAGAAAGCATAGCATTGAAGTAGAACTTTCTTTTATAAATGGGGATTGGTGGCTGTTGGCACTTAAATTTCAACCCAAAAGTTATTTTGGATTCCTACTGGACGGTCTAGATGTGGCAAGTAGATTTCGAACTTCATTAAAGTCCAAATCCACATCATTTGGATTTAAAGGTTAAATAAAGGCGCAAAAGGTGCACAAGGTTCTCTACAGATCGGCGGGCCAAAGTTTGAAGGTTTTTGTGGGCCTAACGTGGTTCAAGCATGTAGGCTTAAAGGTGGACTTCGTAAATTGACGGGCCGTTGAGGTTTCAAACCCTTTAATTTTGAAACCAGTCGGACTTTATTTCAGAGTTTGAAGCGCTAACACAAAAGAAGGATATTCCTCACGTGGTTGAATTATCTTCTTAGGGGGATAGGCCAAATGAGGGAGGACTTATTAGAGAAATAACTTGATAAGCCTGAAAAGATTCTTGGAGGAAGCCTCTATAGAAGGAAAAGGCAAATCCTTCGTAAAAGGGAAAGAAGGTTCAAAAAATTCAGAGCAAGAGAGAAAAGAGAGTAAAAAACCAGAAAGGAAATAAAATCCCTAAAGAAACTTTCAAGCACTATAGCTTACATGGGGGTTAAACCCCATCTTCAATAAAATTATTATTCTTTTACTGTTCATGTTGGTTTCTTGATTAGTTTATCCAGAATTGAAGGTTTTCGTCGTTAGTTTGTTTGAAGATGTAATTAATGATCTAATTGGTGTTTGATTGGAGATAGGATCCTCATAACTAAAAAATGAACATTGGCACAAAAACCCAGTGTCGATGCATGTTTGTTCACCCTTGAGTTATTATCCACCCTTTGCTCTTTAAGCACTAGCGCTAACAAAATATGGCATGCCCAGTGGGACATGTCTCTCATCCCATTTTTAGATAAAGAAACCAATGACTTTTCTCTTTTGATTGTTATGAAAAACATACTCACTACATCTTATGGCTTACATGGACGCAGAAGTCATAATAACTTGACCGGAGTACGTTCAAAAAATTAAAAGGCCTTCGTCACCAAGATCAGTCGTCCGAGCTCGTGGAAAGGTGCCCTTCCGAGGGCACCCCCCAAGAGACCTCGGGGCGCTTTGATTGTCCTCTCGTTTCAAAAGTAGCATCGCCAATCCAAGTGACCTTGGGACGCTTTGTGCATCTTATCGTCTCGAGGGCAGCATCACCGTCTAAGAAGCCTTGAGAGATTTGTTCATCCTGTCGTTTCAAAGGCAACGTCGCCAGTGCTAGGGGCTTCGGGACGTTGCCGGGCTCCCATCGTCCTAAAATGGCACCCAGGGCACCTCATGTTCGGAGGGCCTCAGGATATCATGCTCATCCCTGGGCTTTCGAATCCGTTTGTGCCGCAAGAAAAACCCTTTTGGAGAAGAAGGCTAAGGATGTCAAAAGAACTAAGAAGAACTTGTTTAATATGTCAAAAGAACTAAGAAGGACTAAGAAGTTCAATAAAAAGGCTTTCATTTCTTGCTACTTCAAAGGAAGCAAACGAATTGGCGGCAGTCGCTATAGCAATGGTGACTGTCGAGCCTTATGAAGCCATAATTATTTAGATAATGAATCGAGGCAAAGGGGCGCAATAAACAACAATTCCCTGTCGGGATGTCATAACAACTTTGGCGAAAACTAAAAAATCCATGGTTTTCTGGCGGGTGATAGCCACCTCGCCGATTGAAGGTAAGGCAAGCACTCTCTTTCAAGGTAAGAGATATTTGTTATTGAGACTTATTTTAGGGGCCTTTCCCCGGCCAGTCCTTTCTTAAGAGTGACCAACACTATATCGGAGCAAAGCAAATGCCATAGAAGGAAAAGAAAAGAGCTTCATCTTAGGATGATCCTTTTGTCGACGCATGATTTGAATGATCGAGAAATGAAATCTAAGTCCCCTATAAGTCCAGCCAGTCTCGTTCAGAGTGCTTGTGTTGAGTTGTCTCATGCTAGTTCAGCGTGAGGGGCAATGCAACTGAAAATGTTGCCCTTTCAAAAATGAAGCCTCAAATAAAAAGGACAGAAGAAACTGGTTTGACTCTTTGTGCACCAGTTTTACTAACCTAAAGTCTTGGTGAAAGGACAATTTGAAACCTTGAATGAAAGACAAAAATGACCAAGTCGGACGTTGACTGCCCCAAACCAAGATCCTCAGATCTAACAATAGTTGGGATGCCAAACCTAAACCAAGTTTAAACATTTCTCAGGATTTGAATCTGAACTCCCACCAAGTTCGTTTGGATCTTCATGAAAGTTTGAACATTCAAAAAATTTCAAACTCGCGTCAAAGCCCAAATCCTCATCCTTATACGACTAGAAGAAGCAATGAAGGGAGGGGGTCATGTCTGATTAAGGCCAAGAAATGATGTACGACTATCGGGTTATTGAGAAAAGGTATATCTTTATCATTTTGTGGCTCAAGGGATCCTATATCTAGTCTACATAGATAATATGGGCATGTCCAAACCCCTTGCTATGTGGACCCTTTAACGGGTTTGGTTGAAAACCAAAGTTGCTCAGTGACATCTTTTGTACAATTGGATGATGTTGAAGTGTTGCCTTCTTTGGCTCAAGTGGCTCACCCTTGGATGCCACCTGAACCATCTAATTCCCAAAAAAGTAGACAAAAGAAGAAGAAGGTTAAAAAGAATGACTTTGAAAACTCAGTTGGAGCGAATGTCATAGCGGCCATTAAAAATGTGCTTCATAACTAAAAACAAGCCATCCTAAGAGAATCTCCAGTATTTACCCCTAACAAATTCAGATCAAAGTTGAGATCTGCATTTGTGAAGGCAAGAGGCTATGAAAGAAGGGGTAAAAAACAAGTTATCATGCTAAGATCAGGACCTGTGACAAGATCCATGAGCCAAAGCATTCCTGAATAAAGATGGAGTAGCGCACAACAAGGTCTCGAATAAGTTGTATCGGGTAGGCAATTCCGTTTTTATAGAAAAGGACTTTCCAGAAGTAAACTCATCTCCATCATCTTCCTCGTTTTCTACTTCTGGGACTATAACAGAAGATACTAACAAAGAGGCAAAGCTGTGTTAGTAATGATGACTCGAAAAAGCTAAAATTCCCAGACAACTGAAGAAAAGATTTTACATATACAAGAAAAATTGGGAAAAAGGAGTTTGAAATGACAGTTATGTCAACAAAAATACAGGATGTCTAGGCTAAGCTTACAAATAAACTGTTGGATCAGGAAAAATGCCGTGCATTCGAATCTTCAACAAGACAAAATGAGCCTATGGTATCGCTAAAGCTTGAGGCTTCAGGGAGTAAAGTCCCTCATGTTGAGGTGGATTAATTTTATGAACCCATCAAATGGAATAATGAACCCCGCTTTAATGGCCATCATTGATGACATGGTTCAAACTGAAGTTAAGAAATTTAGAGAAAAAGAAGACGAAGGCTTCCGAATTGCAACAAAACCATACCTATCATGGATAGATGTTGTACCATTTTGTCCCGATTTTTCTCGGCCAGACTTCAAGACGTTTGATAGAGTTGGAGATCCGAGGCAGCATGTAACTCATTTGTTGTCTCGCTGCGGACCAATAACATAGAACGAGGCTTCAATTTTGAGCAAAAGAAGAAGAGCAAGGGTGTCTGATAGAATTGAATCCTCGATAACTGCGGCAGTGGAAGCTCGAAAGAAATCCCCCATCGGTATTGGGGTTTGAAAACCCAAGGAAACCAAAAAAATGACCATGGAGGAACGAATGGAAAAAAAGTACTCGTTCTTGGATGATTTGGTGGAAGATCTTTTCGAAGATTTGTTGAAACAAGATCTGATCAGTACATAAGTTAAACAACCCCATGAAGTTGGGAAGAAAGAGGGCCCGATATATTGTTCATATCACCACCATCTGATAAGTCATTCTTTGAATGAGTGCTTTGTCTTGAAGAATAAATCCAGGAACTCCTTGATTCAAACACCATTGAATTACCACCGCAAGATAAGACGACCTCAAATCCAGCCACCACCATTGTTCAATGATTGTCTTTAAGTCCTATGGATGAAATCTAGAATGCCATATGGCGAAAATGATGGGGAATGGGCAGACCTGGCAAACGGGTATACTTGCCGGGTACGGGTAAAAATCAATCGGGTCCGTGTAAAACTGGATCGGATAATTTTTACCCAGTTTTCCCTGGATAGTCTTTTTTGTTGCCCATACCATACCCTTGCAGGTTGAGTATTACCTATGGATAAATGACTTTTGACTTCTTTTATTAACACATATATTCATTGGGATATTTTAATTATTTCTCTTTGAATATTTTCCCTTTTGTTTTTATTGCTACAATTATCACAGTTTAATTTCTACATGATTTCATTTTTGTTACTAAAATTAAACGATATTTTTGGCTATAGATCCAACCAAATAATCTCAAATCCAACACAGCCATCACATCTATCTTAAAATTCCCAGTAAATGAGCTAAAAATTAATCCCCAAGTTTAACGTATAAAATTCATATAGAAATAATACAAGTAGATGAGATCTAATTGATGACTATTGGAAAAATCATTCAAAAATTAATAGGAATAAAACAACAAGATTTGATTGATTTCATAGTCAGATTGACTATGAAATCAAAGTTAAAGGCTGAGGCTTTCCACGGAAAACAGTGGTAGAGCTGGACGATTGGGCGCTGTCGAGATGCAAAGAAGTGCGGTCGTCGGTGGTGCCAAGATATTCTCCAGTGGCACTACCAAAATATTGTGGCTCCCCGAATTTTGTCAAAAATAGAAAATTTGATTACAAATCCGACACTGAAAAGATACAGGTGTGACATTCTTATTTTTCTTTCCTTAATTTCCTAAAGACTATCCACTCAATTCTATATTATATTTTTGGATTAGTCACCATTAAAATAAAGTAGGAGGTGGCCTCATTTAAAGATAATTTCTCTAAAAATTTTACGCATGTCATGCTAAGCCTCACTTAAATGTTCAGCCTTTTCACTTATGGATGATTGTAACTTTTAAGCCATACTTCCGCTATTTTTTTTTTAGGTTTGTAGTAAAGCTATGTTTATCCTTGAAGCATATATGTTAACCAGCTGGTTTCGCGTTGTACCCCTTCCGGGGGGTGTGACACCTACGAATGAGTGAGCATATTAGCTAAGATCAACAAACTATTTTAACGAAGCTTTATTTGGGTGTAACTGGATTTTTTATGTTGTGGTTAATGGCATTGCCAGTTATGAAGCTTTCGTCAATATTAATATGACATGCTTTATAGGGTGTCTTTTAGGGGCATGCTATAAGAATTTCTTTAAGCAACGTCAAGTGTTTAGCCGGTGACGCGCACTATTTGAGCCACGACCCAATATTAGGGTAGTTTTAGATATAAATTTGCAAAGAAAATGACTGAATATAGATCAATTCAGATGATGACCACATCAAAAAATGGAAGACTATATAAGAGGATGAAAAATCAAAGTACTGTACCCCAAAGCAACATTACAAAATGAGACATCAATTTGGGTAGAAGTAGTTCGTATTCACATTATTTTATCAAATATACACAAAAATACCCTATCAAACAGCCAAACACATGGCAATCAAGGTGTCAAACTTTATCTGGATTACTGTTTTTCTTCCCTTTTAACTTTGATTTTAAGCTTTCAAGAGTGAACGGAGGACACATAGAATGCAAAACTTTCATCATCAGACCCGTTCTTGCAACTAACGGCGTCGCATAAGTGGTGACTAAACCAAAAATTTTGGGGGCTATTTTGCAATTATGAAAAATAGCATGACATGCGTAAATTTTTTAGAGAAATTAGCTTAAACGAGGCCAGCTCCTACTTTATTTAAGTGGTGACTAATCCAAAAATATATTATAGAATTAAGTGGATAAAGTCTTTAGGAAATTAAGGAAAGAAAAATAAGAGAAAAACAAAACAAGAAGAAAACAAAACAGAAACATAAAACATGAAACAAAGAAGAGAAAGAGAAAGCAGGGGGCTCAAATGGAGAACTGGGAAAAAAAAAGAAGAGAGAGAGAGAGAGAGAAAATACTTCAAGGGCAATCTCCCTCTTTTCATTTTAGTGTGTGCTTTTGTCTTGTGTGAAGTGGGTGTGTCGCGTGTGTTTTGGTGTGTGTAAGTTTTGGGTTTGGGATTAAGAGGGTGTATTTGTGTGTACTTGTGTTTATAAGGTATATATGTGTGTGTTCTAGGGTGTGTGAGGATTGTGTGTGTTTTTCAGTGTGTTAAGTGTCTTTTGCTTTGTGTGTGTCTTGGGTGTGTATGTACGTGTGATGATATGTGCGTAATTATGTGTGTATAAGGTGTATATATGTGAGTTATTGGTGTATTAGTATGGGTGTAGGTGTTTTAGAGTGTGTAGTGGTGTGGGTGTGTCATTGAAAATGGGTTTATATGTGTTAACTGGAAAAGAAGGGCTGCCGAGGGGATGATGAACATGGATGAATAGTAAAGTCTATAAGGGTTTAGCTTCAAAGGGTTGAATTACAAAGTGTCCTTAAAGATGATCTCGTTCTAGCAGTTTCTTTCCCTATTTTTAAAAACCTGTTTAGAAACTTATTTGGGCAAAGTATAATAAAGTAACTCCTACTGTTTTTACGAGACCTACGATCTGAAATATTTAGTGGTCGATTTAGGGAAGGAATGACCAATTATGGACGTCCCATGCAAATTGTAAAGGAAAAAATACCTAAACTTCAGAATAAAATTGTCTGCTATGCGTACTCTGAGCATTTGGTTCAGTGGTCCATATACTCTCTCTCCTTGCTCTATTCCAGAGGTTACCAGCTCAAATGTTGAATTTAATAAATAACCTGGAGCAGAACCTTTTATTTGACATGAAGCAAGCCTCTTGGATAAATCCAATAGGCTGCAATAAAAAATTGAAAGACATCATAACAAACAAACCACATTGTTGTACATGTGTGAGGTTATGACATGTAGTTGTAGATATTGTTTTTTGCTATATGGTTGAAGCATTGTAGTCCAAGGGCAGTGCATACCAGTTGAGATTAACAACAATAATCAAGATAAGCATTTACTTTGGCACTATGATGCAACTCTAGCTCTACAAATTCAAAGGTGGCTTTGAAGATACAATTCTCATAGAAGTTTTGAAGTAATTTAATCATGTAAGAGTCTATCAACTTTTTTGACAATAGATAATATGTTAATCTATATCCTTGTAGATGTTTTATTAAAGAATACTAGTTATGACGACCTTTTCAACCTAATATTAATTATTTGGTCAGATAATGGATCTTCCTAGTCGAGTAGAGTGGAATACTGGAATGTAGAGATGGAAAGCTTTTTATTTTTTATTTTTTATCATTCTGGTTCACACAAACAAGAGTATTGAGCAATCACATCAACAACAACATTTGAGTGAGATCCCGGTATGACATGGTATTTAAAGACTCATAGCTATGTTCCCATTTTCTCCTTTATGGAGAACTCTATCTACAATACAACTTTGTTGCAAAACACGGAGTTGGTTGGGGTGAAGAAATTGATTGCCACTGATGAGATATAGGAGGACTTTTTCCAGGTATATAAGATATGCATCAGCATATCCATATATGTGTTAATGTAGGTTTTTAATGTTGTTAGCCTTACAATGTTTTAAGAAACTTTTTATCTAATTCGATTAGATTAACGTCCGCTTGAATATGGCTCAACTGAGTAATTCCTTATGTGGCTGAGCTCAAAATTTTATTTGGGATTGTTCTTACTGTGAGGCCCCAATCTTAATTAGCTTCCAATTATTTTATTAATCCTGAACACATTTAAATTTGATTAAAATATTTTATTTGTGTTACATTAGTTTTCTACATAAAATAAATATTGAAATTCAGTTATGGGCCAAAACGTAATTATGTAAACTTTGGGGTTAAAATATAATTATGCAAACGTAACTATGTAAAACTTTGGCGTTAAAACGTTGTGCATGAGGGGCATATTTGCGTATTGATATTCTTGTACATGGCTTATATATGTCTTGAACTTGTTTATACTGTTTCGTTATACTTATTGAGATCAAGTCAGTATTTAGGTCTGCTTGTCATTCTCGTATATATTTTACAAGATTTCATATCTTGCTCGATATGCTATTCCCGTTTCTTTTGAAGGCAAGTGTTAGCAAATGTTGTAAGTGATACTCGATATGTTAAAATTATTCTTAGATACATATGTATCATCTGTTCAAGTGAATTGCATGTTTGTACTAACCATTCATAATATAATCAATTCATGTTTGAACTTAGAATCGCTGGATACCCTACTGAGCCCATCAGGATGACCCATTCTCGGTACTTTCTTTTCTAAGTTCGGAGTCGAAAAATATTTGCCAGGAGACGAAGAGGATTACCTTGGGGAGAATCAAGAGTATTACGCTGGGTGAGCAAAGTTAGTTGTTCTTCTTTTGTTTTGGAGTGTAACAATTGTATATGAGAAATGTGGTCTGTAATATAATGTTATGTTCAGCCTTTTCACTTATGGATGATTGTAACTTTTAAGCCATACTTCCGCTATTTTTTTTTTAGGTTTGTAGTAAAGCTATGTTTATCCTTGAAGCATATATGTTAACCAGCTGGTTTCGCGTTGTACCCCTTCCGGGGGGGGGGGGGTGGGGGGGGTGACACCTATATATGAATGAGTGAGCATATTAGCTAAGATCAACAAACTATTTTAACGAAGCTTTATTTGGGTGTAACTGGATTTTTTATGTTGTGGTTAATGGCATTGCCAGTTATGAAGCTTTCGTCAATATTAATATGACATGCTTTATAGGGTGTCTTTTAGGGGCATGCTATAAGAATTTCTTTAAGCAACGTCAAGTGTTTAGCCGGTGACGCGCACTATTTGAGCCACGACCCAATATTAGGGTAGTTTTAGATATAAATTTGCAAAGAAAATGACTGAATATAGATCAATTCAGATGATGACCACATCAAAAAATGGAAGACTATATAAGAGGATGAAAAATCAAAGTACTGTACCCCAAAGCAACATTACAAAATGAGACATCAATTTGGGTAGAAGTAGTTCGTATTCACATTATTTTATCAAATATACACAAAAATACCCTATCAAACAGTAATCCAACTTTATCTGGATTACTGTTTTTCTTCCCTTTTAACTTTGATTTTAAGCTTTCAAGAGTGAACGGAGGACACATAGAATGCAAAACTTTCATCATCAGACCCGTTCTTGCAACTAACGTCGTCGCATAAGGTATTATCGCTGATATCTTGTTCACACTTAATAACCTTTAATTTGTCGTGTCATCTTGTTGCTTAACAGTTACTGTATATCCATCGTCACTCACCTTCACGTGTTTGAAGATCAGCTTGTACTCTGGACCCATCATCAGATGAATCGTCCTTAGGGCTGCCGCTGTTGTCTGTCTTTGTCTTTTCCATTCTATAAACATACAACAATCTGTGTAGAATATTCCAAAATGTAGTTAACCCCTTTCGCTATACTTAAATTGTATCGTATAAGTATTCAAGTTTGATTTCCTTTTATTGGTCAACCACCTCTAATCTGAAATGCTATACTCAAATTATGTCCAATAAACCCTTATCTGAAATGCTAAACTCAAATTTGATTTTAGATGTTATACTCAAGTTGTGTCTAGTAAATCCTAATATGAAGTTTTAAAAACCCTAGTACTGTAAAAAATGTGCCCTAAGAAGCCATAATCTGAAATTCGGGAAACATTTTATTCAATTTGTGCCCACAATTGTAATGAACAAAGCCCTACAATCTGAACAACACTCGTATACTCATATCGCCCACATGCCCCAATTAAACCAAACCCCTAGCTAAGAAATTAACGAAATGCAATACATGCCGTTATGGGTTGTGATGGACGTACTTGAAATTGGACGGCACTGGAGTAAGGCGTCAAGATCCACGTGAACGTGTTGCCCTCAAAGTGGATGGATGCTAAAACACAGCTTTTCCTTTGCTGTCAAAGTGTATGATGGATGCTTCTGCTCGATCTGTAGCGAAATTTTGCTTTGCTTGTCCTTTTTTCGAACAGTTTTGTTGTGTATGGATTGGATGCTTCAGCAATTCTGCTTCTCTTTTGGCATGATGGTGCTTGGTTATGCAGGCAGAGGGGGTTGTGAGTTGCATTGGAAAGGTGGAGGAGATGGTCGGGAAGTATGAAAGGGAGATGACTGGTGGACAATTTGGGATCTGTTTGAAAGCCATTTAGTTTTCAGTTTTTTCTTCAATTTTGTAAATTAAGTGGATTTTAGCGTGAGATATTCTAATCCATTTGGTACACAATTTTCGTTTTTTTTTCCTACAGTTTTTAAAATAGAGCTGTTTTTTAAAACTCTTATTTTGGAGTTTTGGTTTTTGTTTTGAGATCCCCATCGCCTGCTGCCGTCGGCCACGGCCACCACAACCACCACCAAAGAAAAAACTGGAAAATCAAACACACAAAAAAAAAAAAAATTTGGATAATCAAACACCCATTTATTTTTGTAAAAAATAAAAATTAAACTATAAGTGATTTCAAACGCTACCTTAATTATAAAGTAAGAGTAAAATAGTAAATTACCTTGCATATAGTAAGGGAAAGAAGGAAATTTTTTAGTTCAAAACGATGGTAAAAATTAGAAACATAATAAATAATTTAACTAAAAAAAGTAACCGTAAATAGAAATGAAAATGACACAAATAAATAAAATATTGAAAAAGCAACCAAAAAAAGTGGTCGATATAATAAAAATACATGATCATATATATTTTTTTGGTACAATACATGATCATATTTGTAACTGAATTATAAAACTAAGAACACAAAATAAAACAAATAAATGAATAGCCCCCCTAAAGTTTACGATAAATCCTACTCGTACCTATGAAACACCTATCCCGCGAGTAGCCGTTTGTGAAGTCTACTCCCAGTGCCTGCCTAAAGAATCTCAATCTCAATCTTTGCATGCAGAAGATCCAAACAAATCAACCATCCGTCAGGACACCAACTCCATCAAGCCAACACGTGTTTATAGGCTTCTCCTGCATGATCTCACCGAGTGTTCATCCGATAGCACTCATCGATGTCAAGTAGCTCCCACCCTGTATTTGCTTGCCGTGATATTTGATACTCTGTCTCTCTCTCTCTCTCAGGCTCTAAATTAGGTTTTTGGAGTTGGGTGATTAACTTGACTTGATACATGGATCTGGTAAACTCAGTGCTAAACTTTGTGGTGCCACCAGCAAGCCTGGTGATGCTAGCCTTTGCATGGCCAGCCTTGTCTTTCATCAACACATGCGAGTGGTTTTACAACAATTTGTTCGGCGAGGATATGGATGATAAGGTCGTCGTCATCACCGGAGCTTCTTCCGGGATTGGGGAGGTTCTATACATTCATCACCTTATCATTAACCCCTTCTCTTTCTGTGCTTGGTTTTACCCTATCTTTATTTCTGAATTGGCTATATTCTTGTGGAAATTCCTTCTTCATTCCTCCGTCTACATGTCTCTAGGAAGATGGAAGTTGCTGCTACAAAGCCTCGAAGTCGTAGTCACAATCCCTTGTTTAGCCACAACTGTTTCTCTTCGTCACTGAACTTTGTTGCTAAACATGTTTATGAACGAGCAATTGTTGGGATTGTGAGTTGTAATCATATGTTAGTTGTGTAATGTATTTGTGTAATGGACGATGAGGGTTGCTCCCTTCCTCAACTTTCTGTCCCAAAACAAGAAAAACTTGTTTCCCTTAATGCATCAGGCCCATATATATGGGTGCGCCCTTAAGATTGCCAGTTCTAAATTTATTTCTTGAAAAGCGTCTCGAAGTTGCCTCTAGGGTGAAAAATTACGTTTCACAAGAGGATGTTAGTACCAGCAATGTTAGTTGCTAAAAAGAAATTTTGCCAGCAACCCGAGTCGTAGGAAGAAGCTACAACCCCATATAGCCATAATTAGTGGCCACTACATATGGTTAGTGTTGGTGATACTAAAGAAGTGCTGCCAAAGGTTTTGAAAAAAATTGTATTTATGGATTATTAATGATGATGTAGTTTTTGGGTTTTCTTTGTTTCTTTTTTGGGGGTGGGGTGGCTGTTGGAGCTATATTTTCTGAAAGTTGGGTTGCGCTATTGGGGAGTATAGTTATAGGTGATTCAGCTGTGCTAGGAAATGCAATTTACGTGAAATTGTTCTCTTCTGTTTAAGTTTTCCCTGTCTCCAAATTGTTATCGTCATTGTGGGAATTTGTTCTCTGAGTAGAACTACAATTTTGAAACAATTTTCTAGTTTTGTACGATAAGACAGTAGCGAGAACTTGTAGTCCCACCACAACACACCATGGAGGCTGATACATAGCCGGCGATAGGCCCGTTATAAACGCTCCGGAAAGGTTGAATCCTTTATAATTTGGCGAGCTTTAGTAATCTGGCCGTCCACGTCAGTGATGCGCTGCACGGAGGGGGGTTGGGGTGGGGTGGGGGTGGGGGTGAGGGAGTAGATCAGTCTTTCATCGTTTAGTTAGCATAATTGGGCTGAAGTGCAATCCTTTAGGTGATTGGGCTGAAGTGCAATCCTTTTTGTGATTTGTAAACTTGCATTTATGCCTTCTTTTTTCCTCTATTTTTAGCTAAATAGATGGATGGTGGTAAGTATTCAGCTTTCGTTGTGAGAGATCACATATTTGAGAGACAAGAAGTCTAATTTATTCTTTAAGCCCCAGAGTGGAACATGCCCATAGTCATCAAAGTCAACAATTTAAGGAGATCATCTCATCTCTAAGAGGAACATTTGTTCAGTCTGCGGGTGGTTTGCATAAAGCTACATACAGAATTGTTCTTTTTGTTCATCATCTTTTTCATTTTTTATTGTAACACAGTACATGTTATTTTGGCTGCTTTTATAATCAGCAAATCGCATATGAATATTCCAAGAGGAGGGCGAATCTTGTCTTGGTTGCTAGGAGGGAGTACAGACTCCGAGGTATCAGCGAGAATGCTAGACGGCTGGGCGCAAAAAACGTCCTGATAATGGCTGCAGACGTCGTTAAAGAAGATGATTGTAGGAGATTCGTCAACGAAACCGTGAACTTTTATGGCCGTGGTAAGCCTGCATTGTCATCCTCGTCATGCTCAAGGGAAGACATAAATGGTAGTGCTGATAAGTTAAAACTGCACGTAAATTCTCATCAGTGAAGATCTAGAAAATGGAGCTAGCAGGCATACCACAACATCACTGCAGGTCTTTAGTTGCTAAAAGTCACAAAGTAGAGTAAGAGTGAACAAAATGGAGGGATTTATCCTTCCATTCAGTGATGGTGTTGTTCAAGCCGATAAACAAAAATCAATTGTAAAGGTTATGATCACAGAATCAAGGTAAAGTCCCTTGCATTTTCTAGTTAACGTGGCCTGCTCCTTTGAGAGAGATTGATGCTGCATTCTTTTGCTTAAGACTTTCTGTAAGTATGGCACTGTGTTAATATTGGCATAGAATGCATATCCAAATTTAGTTAGTAAACTCACTGAATACATTACGAACCAAACTAGCCGTGTGCAATTGTAGACTTTAATAGGCCCCTAATAGACCTTTATGATCAAATCAATCTACGTTTTCCTCTGTGCAGTTGATCATCTAGTGAATACAGCAAGTTTGGGCCATACTTTCTACTTCGAGGAGGCTAACGATGCATCTGTTTTTCCCATTTTGATGGTACGGATGCAATTACACTGCTAGAATCAAAATGATTTTCCTAAAGCTGCCTCGGATTCTTCTAATGGCATCTGAGTTTGATGAACTTTTCAGGACATAAACTTTTGGGGAAATGTTTATCCTACCTATGTTGCTCTTCCTCACCTCCGACGAAGTAATGGCCGAATCATAGTCAATGCCTCAGTGGAGAACTGGTTACCTTTGCCGAGAATGAGCTTATATTCTGTAAGTAGATGATGCTCAGCAAACAAGCTGCTTTCGCACTTGCCATCGCAATTGAACATATCAGACATTGTTAGGTGGAAAATTCTCCCCCATCAGTAATTTCATTGTGGCACAACTAATAAAGGCATGCACATTACCTGTGCATGGGGTACAGACGCAGTCGACAGACATTGTCTGCACCCAGCCTAAGTGACTGCTCTAAGTTGTGGTTACCACCTCATGTATTGATGAGGGGCTGGGTGTTCTCCACCAAAGGGCTCTCCGGTCAGGAGTTTCTCTGATTATGTCCACTCTGTATGTGTTAGTAGTTGAGAGAAAACTTCATAACGGTCGCACTGTTTACGCGCAATGATTAGATATTTGTCTTTAGGGGTGAGCCTTGTTGAAAGGGTGAGGATGCGACAATTGTGACATTGTCCATTGTCAGAGTGGTTACTAGCTCGAAATGATGAAAAGCAACTTGACAGATGAGGCTGTGTAAACCAACCTCCCCGACTCCACAATATCGCGAGCGCCCTGTCCACACAAACTTGATACAGTTTTTGTTAAGGGAGGGTCTTAGGGTGGCAACTTGTGAAATGTAATTTGCTCATGCGCTGGCAGCTTAATTGTTTCACGACCGCACCACCCAATAGACCTTCGTCAGGTTAAATTTCCAGAACACTTGTATTTGTTAATTTTAACCACTGCATAAACCTATTGAAAAAGGGGAAAACATAATTTGTTTTCTGTTTAGTTTTAACGTCATCAGATCATGGCAGTACTTTTCCATTTTCTCTCTTTAGTTTTTGCCTTTCTGGAATTCATAGTTAGTTTTCTGTCTGATATCTTTATGGGTAAGTTCAACTCTCTAGCCTTTTACCTGGATTGTGGACCATTTTCCAAATTTCTAATTGAACAGGCGGCAAAGGCAGCTCTTATAAACTTCTATGAGACGCTGAGGTTTGAAGTGAAGGATGAGGTTGGAATAACAGTTGCTACACACGGTTGGATTGGGGCTGAGATGAGCAGGGGGAAGTTCATGCTGGAGGAGGGTGCAGAGATGCAATGGAAGGAAGAGAGAGAAGTAAGTTTTGCTCCCTATTGCTCTTTTTTTTGGTGGCAATCAAAGATATGTATGGTGATAGATGAAGCAGTTTTTGAGCAGTTTGCCTCGTTTAAATGTGCTAAACTTCCTTAGTTTTTGATACAAAAAGAACACCTACACAAATAATTGGAACGTTTTCATAAGAATGTTGCATAGAGATAAGACCATGGTTTTGTTTTGTCTTTTATCTAGTTGAATGGACATAGGTTTGTTTCCCATAAACTTATGAGTGGTCTAGTATTATTAAATATGAATCAGATTGCATGGAAACTTCTTTAGAGTCTGGCATCTCCTTGCACCTGTTTTGTGTCGTTACAGTGGGTTCAGACCCTTTCCCATTCAACCGAATTAACATTAGCCAGCCCAACATTCATTGTTTCAAATGTAAATCCGCATGGCGTCTTTTGCGTTCACATAAATTGTGCCTATTTTCGGCAAAAGGTTACACTAAAATTTCAGAGTTTCTCTCTATAATACTGAAAATTATTTTGCTGCACAAATTCAATATTCTGTTTTAGCAGTCTTGCAAAAATCATTAGTTGCTTTTGGGTTGATTTTGTTTTGCGAAAAGCAATCAACATACAACCTAAAGTTGGGCTTCATTGTATCATGGGAGACAATACGCTTGACCAGGTTTGCACACCAACTTAATGGAGTGGTGGGCGCAAATTACGTCTTAAGGAAAGCAAGGACGTTGTAACACCCCTTCAAGACTCATCTTGCCTCGCTATTTGGTTTTCTCAACCCATCAAGAACGCCTCCAAACCAACAAAGTGATGTTCTACATTCAATATGAGGTCCTGGATAGAGTTTGCAATCATATGAATTTGATATTAGCTTTATGGTTTATCTGTTTGCCATGCATTACCTTCGGGTATTTACAATTAGTTCTGTCTACAAAGATTTTGGACTTGTTGCTGATGAACACATCACATGTCTGGTGTTGACAAACGTCGAGGCACAACCTTTTACTATCCATTTTGCACAAAAATTGTTAGTTTTAAACTCCACCATAAGGTCAGATCTGACTATCAAATAAGAAGCAATTCCATTTGGTGTTGGATATACTCACTGCAGTTACCAAGTCTACAACAAGTGGAATCCATCCGCTGCTCTCCGGGGTTTGATTCCTATAATAATATAATCTAACTCGTTGTGCAGCTAATTCATTAAATTTTGCGGCAAAATAGCAGAGTACAACTGCTGCTGTTCATGCAAGCAGTTGGTGGACGCAAAACGAAGTAGTTAGCACATAACTTTCATTATTTTTGGAATCTATGATTGTCCTGATTTAATCTTCCCTCTCAACTTTTATGCAACTTTTTTAAGGTACATGTGTCTGGTGGTCCGGTGGAGGAGTTTGCGAGATTAATTGTAGCTGGTGCATGCCGAGGAGATGCATACGTGAAATACCCAAGTTGGTACGACATATTTCTTCTCTATAGGGTTTTTGCGCCTAATGTTCTCAACTGGACCTTTCGCTTGCTTTTCACAAATCACGGCACAAGAAGAACCTCCTTCATTGGCACCGGAAGACCTCTTCTGGAGGCTCCCCCCAATAGGAAACTTCTAGGTGGTCCTACTACCTATTCCCAACTCCCTCTTCAGCAGCAGCAGAAAATGGAGTAAGAACTCGAGTACACAGCTAGCATCAAATATTTTGTGATTCTGTTTCCTTTTATGGTTGGCTTGTTTGGATTTTGTGAACAACGAACTCTTAGAGTGCAAAACAATATCCTGTCTTGCGTTGATACAGTTTGGATTTTTGAGCGCAATCCCCTTTTTGATTTGCACGTTACTTGCATACAATTTTAAGATATCTTTCAGAAAAGACTCTGGGTGTTATCTTACAGGTACGAAGTAGTTTACTATCACTATACCAAGTGTCAGTAAATAAAGTCAATAAATAGACAGACAAAGGGTAGCTAGCACTGATAGTCAGTAAATAGACAGACAAAGGGTAGCTAGTACTTATAGCTTGTGAGTTTTGAGACGAGAGAAAAGAAAGAAAGAGCCGAGAAAGGAGGAAGACGAGGGAAGACAATTTTCCTTTCCCTTGTTTGTGAGTTTAAGAGAAAAAAAGAAAGTATTATTATTTTGTTTGTTTGTGAGTTCAGCAGAAAAGAAAAGAAAAAATATCTGATTACATATATATCTTTAAACTATATCGTCATAATTCTAAACAAGACAATGATGTATGATATTAAAAAAGAACATGATTTTAACGGGAAAATAAATTAGTCATCAATGACATCATACAAAGTTCATATTATACGTAATAAGCTTTAAGTCGCTGGTTAATGTCACAATAGAGAAAAAAAAAGAATAAATTATGAGTTAATTATAAACATTATAACATCCAAATCTGATTAATGTCACACCAATAATGAAACAATCAGTTATGATTAACATCTAAAATAATTAATTTTTTTTATAAATAAAATAATCATTTGTTTGTGAGTAAAATGAGCAGTTCTTGAAAGAAACCCTAAAAGTTAAATGTCCTTAAAAATTTCTTATTATTTTAGGGGTAATATGGGCATTTAAAAAATATTACTTATGAGATTCCTTTCTCTCCGAATCTTCCTAATTTTTGGAGGAAAGATTTAGAAACAAAAGAGGTCCAGACTTTTCTCTCCTTTCTCTTCTGCTCTCTCTTCAAAAAAACTCACAAACTGGAGAAAAGGAAAGAAATGAGTTACTTTCCCATCTTTTTCTCTCTTTCATCTCCTAAAAAAAAATTCACAAACAAGCTATTAAGGTGACCATAACCTTTTCCAGTAGTGATGTGTTTTTGTAGAAATCATCGCATCTTGAGTTGTGCTTTTTCACTGCTCCATAGCGTTTGGTGCTAATTGCTTCTTCCTAAAGGACTTCAAATCTAACTAAAATCATTGAGGCAGTTTGTTGAAGTCATCAAGGACTTCAAAACAATTAATGTTGTCCTCGGAATGGCTAATCAAACTTCTGCAAGTTGCAACTTGAGGTCACGTGTCGTCTAGATTAATTTTCTACCAATACCTATCCTTGGCTGTTTAGAGGAGAGGTACATCCTTTAGTGGCTTGGCTTCAAATTGTTGCTATATGCATGAGTTTGGTCGAACTTGCTATATTATATCGCTCCAAGTCTTTCTCTGTGAAGTCTATATAGAGCGACACCCAAGTATTGTACGTACATGAAGTTTCCTGATCCATGCAGCCACAAAATTGAAGCAGAATATTTGGTCGAACATGCAAAGTTAACAAGCAAAAGCGAACTGTGTGGGCCGCTAAAAAGACAAAGTCACTTCGTCGCATGGTCTTCAAGCCCTATTTTGCTAGTTAAATAAGTTTTGAACTCGTGTGTTGTCCAAAGGAGCACTATATTATCATTACAAAAATATTAAATCATCTAAGAGTTTTTTTCCCGCTTCATGTTTGTCATTAAAAAGTTAATAATTGTTTTTAGAAACAAAAAGAAAGTGAAAATATATGAAAGGTGCAAAGAGTATTCAACTATTTAATAAGAGCACTATAATATTGCTCTTCGGATGATGTAGATAGAAGTACCACTAAATGTTAACTCTTTAAAAGAAGGTTAACTTCATGTTTAAAGTTTAAGTAATATGAACAGTAATAATCCATGTAGAGGGAGGGAGGGAGGGAGGGAGTGGGGGAGGGAAGGAGGAGGAGGGAGAGATAGAGAGAGTTAACTTGATTATCGAATTTAAGAATGAAATTGTAAACAACTTAGAGTTAATATAGTGATTGGTTTATAAAACAAATCGTAAAGTCAGGTTCTAAACTAAAATATAAGTTTTGTAGATCATATATAAATAAAATCAGAAATGCAAAAATGTCGGAGATAGTTAGAGATTAGTTTACAAAACTGAAAAATTAGGCATTTTATTTTGAACTGAAACCATCAAATTAGCTTGAATTATGTGCAAATGATAATAGTAGAAATATATTGTAGCCAAAATTTTAAAGTGAAGCAGAGAGAAAAGAAGTACGTATGTCAACAAGTTAGATAAAAATAAAGATATATGTATTATTGACATAGTTTTTGTATGTGCAGAGCGAGAGAGTGAGGCATGAGAGAGAGAGAAGGCGAAGAGGAAAAACAAGAAATTGAAATCAAATTGAATTGAATAGGTGAAAGATAAAAAATTTAGAAAAAAATATCCATCCCGTAATAATAAAAGTGAGTAAATTGAAAATAGTTTCAAAATGTCAAAATTAAAAAAAGTCATTACGTGGTCAGTTAAGAGACTGTCCAAGTAAGCGGCGACTATGCAACATTCTCTCAGTATCGGCTCTACTCTATGCTATTAGATTGCTTTAAAACGAGTAACTACTGATATTATCTCGAGTCTCTTGCAGATTGCTCAGCTGAGATGCTTCATAGCAAAGTTCTTCGTCTGTCTTTCTCTTCAAAGAACTGTGTGCTATACAAGGCTTGGTTGCTTCTTCACTTGTTAACTACTGAATGATTTGACATGGTATAAAAGTTGGTCGATAATTATGCCATACTAACTTATGAAGCAATTTTTTTTTGCTTCATTCACGTTAGACATAGTCTCCACATTGGCAATAGAATGCTTGCATTCGTTACATAAGCTTTGTGGGACTCGGTTATGATTTCGAACATTTTGGCTCTCAAAATAGTGAGAGCTTTTTTGGAAAGCTATAAATGTGTGTTTGAATTGGGGATTTGAACTAGAATTTGACTTTAGTTGTGTATTTTGGAAATTGCTTGAACAAAATTCATTGTTTGGATTATATAGAAGGGAATTTGCAAAATGCTTGAAGGGCTTTGAAGGTGGTTCCAAATCCCCTCTCCAATTAAATAGTTGTTCCCAACCTATCTTGGTCGGACCCCAGGGCCCACTAGGGGTCCCGCTTTGCGCAAACACGTGGACGGATGCAACAGTCATTTTTTCAACGCATCGAACAGGTCAGCGTGCGCACGCTCAAGTCACGTATGTTTTTCGTTCCGCGCGCCTTGTGCGCGACTTAGACATTTTATTTCGTGTTGACGTCACTGATGGTAGCACGATCGTCACACCGAGACCACCCGAGCACCTTTTCACCAAAAATGTCGATCGACGGCGCAACCGGAGCAACGGGGTCAAGGGACAAAGGCCTTGGCCAAGGCCATGGGGTCGGCCTCGGCCTCCCATGGGGGGTTGGCCTTGGCCTTCCCCCCCCGGTTCTTCACTTTTCGCGCAAAGTCCTTTTCGCACTTCGTACCTTTTGTATGTGACTCTGGCACCTTGTTCATCATGTGGGTACGATTCTTAGTAGCATGCTCGTCGCAACGCAACTTCCGGATTTGCCATTGCTCATCAAAACACCTACCGACGGCGCGCCCAAAGTTCACCAAAAGGGGAAGTGGCCTTGGGCTCCAAAAATGGGAGTTCGCCATTTGGCCTTGGCCAGCCCCAGGGGGTCGGCCTCAGCCTCCAGGAGGAGTTGGCCTCGGCCATTTTCCCCCGGTGGTTCACCCCTTCGTGCAAACCCCTTTCCGCACTTTTTCACTTTGTACGTTTCGTATGTGACCCTGACACCTTTTTCATCATGTGGGTACGATTCTTGGCAGCACGCTCGTCGCAATGCAACTTCTGGATTCGCCATTGCTCATCAAAACACCTACCGACGGTGCGCCCAAAGTTCGCCAAAAGGGGAAGTGGCCTTGGGCTCCAAAAATGGGCGTTAGCCATTTGGCCTTGGCCAACCCCAGGGGGTCGGCCTCGGCCTTCCCCATGCCTAGGGGGTCGGCCTCGGCCTCCAGGAGGGGTTGGCCTTGGCCATTTTCCCCCGGTGGTTCACCCCTTTCGCGCAAACCCCTTTTCGCACTTTTTTCGCTTCGTACGTAACTTTGGCACCTTATTCGTCACGTGGGTACGATTCACGTCGACACGCTCGTCGTAACACAACTTTCGGATTTGTCATTGCCCATCAAAACACCTAACGTCAGCGTGCCCGAAGTTCACCGAAATGGGGAGTGGCCTTGGCGTCCCTTCATGGGAGTTGGCCATTGGCCTTGGCCACCCCCTAGGGTCGGCCTCGGCCTCCCCAAGGGGTCGGCCTCGGCCTTCCCCCAATTTTGGCCTATGGCCTCCCCTCTTGGGCGCACTTGTTTTCTCAAGTCTTTGCACCTCCGCAATGTTTACGGACGTTTGTACATCAACCTCGCGACGTCCGTCATACATCAACCTTGCGACGTCCATCGTCCGTGACCGCATACCGCTCCCGCGATGCCTGTCGCCCAAAGTTGCGAGCTACCGCCGAATGACCAGTCACCGACAACCGCATACCATCACTCCCAACTTTGTCGTTACTACATGTTGCATTCATTATCTTGTTATGACAGGCACACTCAACTCACATCCCTTCTTCGGGACACCTGACGCGCGCCCATGCGCTGTCTCCACGACGTTCGTCGCCGCACCCGTGCGCCATTGTCATGATATGTGCCCCCAGCACTCCACGATGTTCGTCGCCGCGCTCGTGCGCCTTTCTCATGATACGTGCCCCCGACACCGAGTATTGCTCCGCGATATTCGTCGCCGCACCCGTGCACCAATGTCATGATACGTGCCCCCGACACTCTACGACGTTCGTCGCCGCGCTCGCTCGCCTTTCTCATGATACGTGCCCCCGACACCAAGTATTGCTCCGCGACATTCGTCGCCGCGCCCATGCGCCACTTTCACAACATGTGCCCCCGGCACCAGGTATTGTCTCATGCCGTTGGCACCGCGCCCATGCGCCACAATCATGTTACATACTTTCGGGGGGTTCCGCTTGTAGTGCTCTGGCACGAGGACCCCACGCAGCGAGATGGACTCACAACCTTAAAGTCATCGCCGCCACGGGATGGGCTCACAACCTTAAATCTATCGCCGTCACAATCACGAGGGGCTCCGGCACGAGGACCCTTGCAGCGGGATGGACTCACAACCTTAGAGTCATTGCCGCCACGGGATGTGCTCACAACCTTAAAGCCATTGCCGTCACAATCACGGGGGGCTCCGGCACGAGGACCCCTCGCCACGGACTTTGAGCACTGAGCTGCGAGCATGTCCACTCATGTTACCATTGATCGTCAACACCACAAGGACAATGACCCACGGGTCACTCCGGGACGGGAGCAGGTCCTTGGAGGGCATCGCGCCTAGTCCGCCTAGAAGTTGGCTACAGGGGCAACCTTTACAGCTGTCAGGTTCTTTGCGCGTCTCTTGACGCACTCGTGGGATTCAGTAAGGGCTTGGATCGGTGGCTGGGGCAACATGCTTACTCTGATCATGTTATCATGGTGTGGTCAGTCTTCTCAGACAAGTAGAGCGACGCTGTACGAGGCAGGTAACGCGAATTTGAGAATCGGCAGCCCAACGGAAAATCGGTATTTTGTGACCCCTGGTGACGTGTCACTCCCAGGGGAGGACATGTGGCACTTTTATGACATAAGCACACTGTTTCCTATAAATAGTGAACTTTATGACTAAAAAAAGGACTTCTTCTTCATTCTCACAAAATCACTTTCTCACTCTAGAATTTGAGAGCTCTTAGATTCTAGAGAGAGAAACACAAAATTGGACATAACTTCGGACCGTAACATTAGACCCCAACTCGGACCCTGACTTAGACTGTCGACTACCGGCCCTATTCGTCTCAGCCTTGCCTTCGCAGCACTGCCACTCCTCATGACCTGACTGGGAAGCCTTGCTCTCTGCCCTTACTCCGTCCTCACTGTCTCTCACTTTGCATACTTGAAAGCTGACTCGGACTGCAGCCTTTGTGGTACCTCCACGTAAGTACGAACCCACTTTCTTTGGCATCAATAGTCTAGACCATTTTTTTTGGGTCAAATCTCCATTTATAGCCATGTTTTAAGGAAGGTAATCCCCTTTTCTTCTCAAATATGTTAAACGAACTTCTTCCATAAATATCCTTTCTAGGCCTATCTCTCTCCCTGTTTTTCTTTTCTTTTTTATACAACTCTTTGAGTAGTCTCATGATACTTTTCTTTATGTCGTATTAGTTTCAACTTAACAAATTATGTAAAAACTTAACTAGTAACATAGAAGGTACTAAGATGCTCACTTTCCACTTCTATATAATATTTGTTTTCACACTATGAAATTCTTGTCACTTTAGGAATTGATGTTTTATTATGGAAAGAAGAAAAATGCTGAAAAATGCAAAGGCGAAATACAAGCGGACGCAAAATTGTCCAAACGATAAAGTTTATGAATTCTTGGATTTCAAAATATAAAAGAATTTTTAAGTAAAAAAGTTTATAAGTACATGATACTTTGAAATACTCTTATCTAAGGGTGTGTTTGATAACGCAATTAAGCACTCAAAACTTAAAATTTTCAATTAAGTGCGTTTGATAACGCTAAACCTTGTATCGCTTAAAAAATTAATTCCTACAAAAATAGACTAAAATTTTAAGTCATGGTCGACTTACTTAATACTGATCACTTAATTCTAAGTGATATGGTTCAAAGTTATCTAACATATTTTTATATAAAAATAATAATTACCACAATGATGCCGCCTCATTTAATTTGCTAGCAACACCGCCTCCACCACTACAACCACCACCACAACCATTATTTCATTTTATTGCCACCACCACATTTACCATGACCTAACCACTATCACCACCACCACCACCACGATCACAAGGACCTACCACCTCCACCATATCGTCGCTGTCCTTATCACGTCCATTTCTGTCAAAATCATCTAAATATCCACCACATTATAACCACTGTCATGACCGTCATGTCGCCGCATATCGCTATCATCACAATTATCAACACCACGTCTTCACGCACCATTACTGCCATTATTGACACCTTTTGGCCGCCACCCCGCCGCACCACCAGTATTACTCCATCGTCACTGCAACCACCACCAACACGATTTTAGCCTCCCAAAAAAGTTATAAAGTACATAAACAAATGCATAATTTTGGTAAAATAGATAAATTTATAAATAATTTTTTTTCAGACATATGCTTTTAGTTTACCAAACAGGTTAACTTATTTTCAGTAAAAATTCAGTCGCTTAAAGTTTTTAATTTTACAAATTCAGCGCTTAACTTTTTCAACACTTAAATTTCAATTTTATCAAACATCCCCCTGCTCGAAAGGAACCCGTGAATTGGTTTTTAGGTGAATATGTTGATACAAAGAGAAAAGTGGATGGCTAAGAGTCTATCTTGAGGTGGACATTGAAAGACTAAAAAAGCCAACAAGAGCTTGGTCAATCGTCAAACTTTTACCTATTCACTAGAATATCCTTGCCAGCACAGAAAAAAGGTTGCAGTCTAAACATGTTATAACTGAAAAGATGTTTCTACTTTCCATGGTCTCTAATATGTGTGAAACAATATGGGTCTTAATTTTATAGTTCAATGAGAAAAAATGCATTAATAAAAGAAGCTAATACAAATTATAATAATACAAGTTTATTACAAATAAAAAACAGTCAAACTAATGCTCTAAATATCATTTTTTTTCCAACACGATAATTGTTTAAGAGCGTTTGTTGTTTTTGAAAAAAAGATTCAAGTATTCATACAACAACGTAAAAGGAAAAGGGACGTGTGTGGTGAATATATTGGTAAGTTAAAAGTCCATATGACGACGAGACGAAAAAATTATAGTCAAAGGATCATGACGATTTGTCGGTTTTTATATGCAAAACTTGCGAGTACACTGTAGAACCAGAACAAAACTAGCTTACGAGTGACCCTGTTGCAGGGTTCACACCATTCATTCTGCAATCCATGCTCTCTCTCTATATTTGCTGCAAAGCATAAACGTGCTCACTAGCCATCTTTCCTCCGTATGTATTAATAAAGGAAGGGATAGGATAGGACGTGCATGCATGCATTATAATCTAGTCTAGAACAGTATAAAACTCAAAGATAATCCTCCACCGAAATGCTTAGAGGCTCCCTTTCTCTCGCTCCTCCAACTTCCCAGACTGATCCTTCCGAATCATCATCATCGTCTTCTATATCTTGCCAAACTTTGCTCTCCACCTTCCCTTCCTTATTACTCCCGCCTCGTGAAAGCTTCAATACGGGGTACCCCGCGTCGATAGCCATGCCAGCATCCGAAGCCGCCTTCTGTATGGACGTCGGTGACATATCCGATCCAAGCCTGGCTGCAGGTAGCATTAACGGGAAGTTGAGCTTCTCCAGCGACGAGGCTCCTCGAAGGCAGTAGGAGGCTATGTCGTGTGCTACAGCGGCGGCCTCAGGCTTGGAGTAAGAACCCAGCCAGAGGCGCTCTTGCGTACCCGGTACCCTGATTTCCGACACCCACTTACCCCATTTCCGACATCGTATCCCTCTGTACTTCTTCTGGGCCGCCGTGCTTGTACTTCCACCTTCTTCTGAGCTACTCATTTAATTGGAATAAGAGGCTTGCACCAACAACTGCTTATATAGGTTGAACAATGTAAAAAGTCAGAGGCTGACCATATTATTATTTTACAGTATTAATTAACTGGTCAATTATTTCAAAGGGTCAAGGTCAAAGGGGGGTGAGGACTTCTGAATCTAACTCTCAATTCTCGACCTCCAGTAGTGATGATGGGACAGTGATTTGAATACAAAGCGAATTGTCCAGCAAAAGCAAAAACGTGTTGTAGAATAAATAAGGAAAGGCCAATTCTCCAGAGCCAGAGAGGCCAGGTGAGCGTGACCCTCTTTATTCATTGTTTCGTCACTTGCTGCGTCACTCCCAATTTCGGTGGTTTGTGTTAAATGTAGGCTATATATGGGAAATTTTGGCACAACTCTTCTTCCTATTTTCTATATAGCGATAATTAATCTTATCTAAATATTTTTAGTGACTTTTATTTAGTAACTATAAAAAAGTGATACTAATACTTTTCACTGAAAGTATTAGAAAAAAAATCACTAAGTAAATCATTCAGCCCTTTATAAGAAGTGATGGGTTTGACTTTAGAATAACTGAAAGTTTATCCTCGTACCACTTCTGATTACTATGTATTTCGTTGATTTAGCTGATACTATTGCTGTTACTACCACACACCATTATGAATAATGAGCCCAAACAACGTCCTCGTTGAAGGTTAAGTGTAGCCTACTGCGCGCTTTTAACAACGTAGTAAGCAGTGTAAGGAATTGTCACTAATGATTATGTCCACGTGTAAATTATAACATATCAACGTTAATTATCCAAACCAAATGGCCACGCGAGTGTTTGTTGTATTAAAGTTACCAGGGGCCAACTGTCATTGTCATTGACATAATAATGAACACTTTCTTATTTATATCCCAAGCATTGAAAAGTTCAAAGTCCTCTTATCTTATGGGTCAGCACTCTTCATTAATATGGCATTTATAAAACTAAGGGTTACAGTTGTTTTTTTTTTTGGGTGAGAGTTATCTTTATTGCCAATCCACGGTTTACATTTCTAATTCTATCTCATCTCACTTAATTCTCTATAATCATTCTAAGATATCTCATCTCTTCTACCACTATGGTCTAAGATATCAAAATCCTTTCATTTATTTCCCAATAAGAGCAAAGTCTTCTGTTGATGCTGTGTCCTTTTACCTGCTTCCAGCTGCGAATGCACCATTGCAACCACTGTTTGATTAACATGAGCAGCTCATCACTAGAGTTCTGTTGTTGCTCAAATATCCTCCTATTTCTCTCAAACCAGATCATGTACACAGTCACTGCCAATCCCAACTTCCTTATCCTTGCTTGAAAGCTTTTTCCTCTGAATTCCTTGGAAGCATAGTCAAGGAAATGCTTCAAAGAATCCCTTTGAGTCTGTACCATCATTTTCCTCAGCACCTCTGTCCATACTCTTCTGGTGTAAGTACATTTCCAAAAGAGATGATCTTCATCTTCCTTATGATTATCACAAAGGGGGCATTTCTCATCCATGTTATTGTTCCATTTCACCAATTTATCTTTGGTCTTCAGTCCTCCTTTGTATAACATCCACAGTATCACTGCACAGGAGGGTTACAGTTGTTAGACTAACCCGAATTAATTGGTCGGTTATAATTATATCACGTGCCACTACCTCTCGTGCTAGTTATTATTGTTATAATAATAATAATAATAATAATAATAATAATAATGACAATAGAGGTCAAAGATAGGTAATTGTTGATTACCGGTAAAATAATGTTTCACATGTGATTCTTCTTCTTCTCTTCTTTACTTCTTGATCAAAATTGAAAAGTACATAATTCAACCTTGAGCGCCAAAACGAAAAAATGTAGAACCAGAACAAAACTAGCTTACGAGTGTCCCTATTGCAGGGTTCACACTATTCATTCTGCAATCCATGCTCTCTCTATATTTGCTGCAAAGCATAAACGTGCTCACTAGCCATCTTTCCTCCGTATGTATTAATAAAGGAAAGGATAGGATAGGACGTGCATGCATGCATTCTAATCTAGTCTAGTACAGTACAAAACTCAAAGATAATCCTCCACCGAAATGCTTAGAGGCTCCCTTTCTCTCGCTCCTCCAACTTCCCAGACTGATCCTTCCGAATCATCATCATCATCATCTTCTATATCTTGCCAAACTTTGCTCTCCACCTTATTACTCCCGCCTCGTGAAAGCTTCAATACGGGGTACCCCGCGTCGATAGCCATGCCAGCATCCGAAGCCGCCTTCTGTATCGACGTCGGTGACATATCCGATCCAAGCCTGGCTGCAGGTAGCATTAACGGGAAGTTGAGCTTCTCCAGCGACGAGGCTCCCCGAAGGCAGTAGGAGGCTATGTCGTGTGCTACAGCGGCGGCCTCAGGCTTGGAGTAAGAACCCAGCCAGAGGCGCTCTTGCGTACCCGGTACCCTGATTTCCGATACCCACTTACCCCATTTCCGACGTCGTATCCCTCTGTACTTCTTCTGGGCCGCCGTGCTTGTACTTCCACCTTCTTCTGAGCTACTCATTTAATTGGAGTGGTATGATCTATGACTATATGTTTCAGTTTGTAATGCTTACACTAAAAAGTAAAAAGAGACTTGCACCAACAACTGCTTATATAGGTTGAACAATGTAAAAAGTCAGAGGCTGACCGTATTACTATTATACAGTATTATTTAACTGGTCAATAATTTCAAAGGGTCAAGGTCAACTCTCAATTCTCGACCTCCAGTAGTGATGATGGGACAGTGATTTGAATACAAAGCGAATTGTCCAGCAAAAGCAAAAACGTGTCCAGCCATTTTGGCCAATTCTCCAGAGCCAGAGGCCAGAGGCCAGGTGAGCGTGACCCTCTTTATTCATTGTTTCGTCACTTGCTGCGTCACTCCCCATGTCGGTGGTTTATGTTAAATGTAAGGCTATATATGGGAAATTTTGGCACAACTCTTCTTTTTATCTTCTATATATAGCGATAATTAATCTTATCTAAATGTTTTTAATAACTTTTATTTAATGACGCTAAAAAAGTGATACTAATAATTAACACTGAAAATGTTAGAAGAAAAGTTAATAAATCATTCGGCCCTTTATAAGAAGTGATAGGTTTGGATTTAGAATAACCGGAAGTTTATCCTCATACACCGCTTCTGATTACTATGTATTTCGTTGATTTAGCTGATACTATTGCCGTTACTACCACACACCATTATGAGTAATGAGCCCAACAACGTCCTCGTTGAAGGTTAAGTGTAGCCTACTGCGCGCTTTTAACACCGTACTAAGCAGTGTAAGGAATTGTCACTAATGATTATGTCCACGTGTAAATTATAACATATATCAACGTTAATTATCCTAGTGCTACAACCAAATGGCCACGCGAGTGTTTGTTGTATTAAAGTTACCTGGGGCCAACTGTCATTGTCATTGACATAATAATGAACACTTTCTTATTTATATCCCAAGGATTGAAAAGTTCAAAGTCCTCTTATCTTATGGGTCAGCACTCTTCATTAATATGGCATTTATAGAACTAAGGGTTACAGTTGTTAGACTAACCCGAATTGGTCGGTTATAATTATATCACGTGCCACTACCTCTAGTGCTAGTTATTATTGTTATAATAATAATAATAATAATAATGACAATAGAAGTCAAAGATAGGTAATTGTTGATTACCGGTAAAATCATGTTTCACGTGTGATTCTTCTTCTTCTCTTCTTTACTTCTTGATCAAAATTGAAAAGTACATAATTCAACCTTGAGCGCCAAAACGAAAAAAATGTTGTACACAAATATTTTGAGTTAAAAATAAGACCAAAAAAATAACGACAAATTGATTTTTTATTGATCTGAATAGTAAATACGCTTCTCTAAATAAATCTTTCTACAAAGAGGAGAAGTTATCCGATTCTTCTCTTTCTTGACAGAAGGCTTGATAACTTGTTTCCGAATTAAATAGCGGATTGACTAATTTCTTCTCGAAATCTTGATGAATTTTCACGACAAACAAGCTTGAATAATTGTTGATGCCGAAAGAGGGTCCTTTGCCACGTCGAGGTGCCACAAGGGATGCAGTCTGAGTTGGCTTCCAAGTAGGCAAAGTGGGAGACAGCAGGGATGACGTAAGGGCTGAGAGCAAGGCTCCTCAGGCAGGTCACGAGGGCTGGCAGTGTCGCGCAGGCAGGGTGACGACGAACAGGGCCAGCAGTCAACAGTCTGTGTCAAGAGTGCAACGTCGAGAGCTCGAAGTCGTAAGCCCAAATGTCTTTCTCTCACTAGAAATCCAGAGAGAATAGGTTTTAGAGAGAGAAAGTGAAAATGTCAAATGAGGCAGAAGTCCTTGAATAAGCTCCAGAATCTAGTATATATAGGCACAATATGCGCGTGTCATCAGCCGACACGTGTCGTCCTCTGGGAGTGACACGTCGCAGTAGAGGGTCCCACAGTCTTGATTGTCTGTTGAATTGCCCGTCCCCGAGTTCGTGTCGCCCTGCCGTTGCAGCGTCTATCTGCCTGTCTGATGAGACTGATCACACTGCGGTAGCATGGTCAGAGTAGCCCGTTGCCCCAGCCTCCAGTCCAAGCCCTTACTGAATCCCACTAGATGCGTCAAGAGACGCGCCGAGATCCTGGCAGCGATGAGGGTTGCCCCTGCAGCCAACTGCTAGGCGTGTCAGACGCGATGTCTTCCGAGGACCTGCTCCCGTCCCGGAGTGACTCGCGGTTCATTGCCCTGGCGGTGTCGATGATCAATGGTACATGAGCGCACATGCTCGCAGCTTGATATCCAGAGTTTGTGGCGAGGGATCCTCGTGCCGGGGCACTACGAACGGAGCCCCCCGTAAGTCTGTCGGCGATAGCCTTAGGGTTGTGAACCCATTCCCGTTGCGAAGGCCGGAGCCCGTCGATTAATTGTGCTGGCGAGGGCCGGAGCCTTCGGTTGATTGTGCCTATTAGGGCCAGAGCTTGTCGGTTGATTGTGCTGGCGAGGGCCGGAGCCCTCGGTCGTTTGTGCGGGCGAGGGCCGGAGCCCCCGGTCGATTGTGCGCACAACAATGGGCGTCACACGACCACTAGTGGTGAGTGCGTTGAGTGGTGTGATAGCAGCGGTAAGCATGTCCCCTCCCCCCTCTAAGGACAAGGGAGGCCGACCCCCTTCTCAGGGGGGTGGCCGACCCCCTCACCAAATGGGTGGCCGACCCCTTCTTCAAAGGGGTGGCCGACACCCTCATCAAAGGGGTGGCCGACCCCCTAACAAAAGGGGTGGCCGACCTCCTAACAAAAGGGGTGGCCGACCCCCTCATCAAAGGGGTGGTCGACCCCCTCATCAAAGGGGTGGCCGACCCCCTCATCAAAGGGGTGGCCGACCCCCTCACAAGGTGGTGGCCGACCCCCTCATCAAAGGGGTGGTCGACCCCCTCATCAAAGGGGTGGCCGAACCCCTAACAAAAGGGGTGGCCGACCCCCTCACCAAAAGGGGTGGCCGACCCCCATCTCAGGGGGGTGGCCGACCCCTCGGGGGGGGATGTACTTTCGATCTGTCTGAATGCTTTTAAGGCGCGGAGCGCTTTGATCGAGCATGGCGACATTTTGAGCATCGGAGCGTTTTGACCGAGGAATGGTGTTGAGTAAATTTGACTATCGAGCGGGTGACGTGTCGTGCCACTGGAGTCTCTTAGCGGGCCCTGGGGTGGAGCGGGTGACGTGTCGTGCCACTGGAGTCTCTTAGCGGGCCCTGGGGTGCGGTCCGGATAGGTTGTGAACATAAGCCCCCTGAGTGCGGGGTGCGCGGAGGGGCAACCCGAGCGGGCATCACACGCATAAACGGTATTGGATGCACTGGGCATGGTCGTCGCTCAGTGCTTAGAGCCCGCTGCGATTGCGAGGGCCGGAGCCCGGTCGCTTTGATGGAGACGGCGATGGCTATAAGCGTGAGAGCCCATCCCGGATGCGAGGGCCGGAGCCCCGTCGCTTTGATGGAGACGGCGATGGCTATAAGCTTGAGAGCCCATCCCGGATGCGAGGGCCAGAGCCCCGTCGCTTTGATTGAGACGGCGATGGCTATAAGCTTGAGAGCCCATCCCGGATGCGAGGGCCGGAGCCTGTCGCTGTGATTGAGACGGCGATGGCTATAAGGTTGAGAGCCCATCCCGGATGCGAGGGCCGGAGCCCCGTCGCTGGATTGAGACGGCAATGGCTATAAGTTTGAGAGCCCATCCCGGATGCGAGGGTCGGTTGATTGTGCCGGCGAGGGCTTTAAGGTTGTGAGCCCGTCCCGCCGTGGGGGGTCGTAGTGCCAGAGCACTCGGAGCGCGTCAAAGTAGCATCCCGGAGGAGCCGTCTACCCGACAGGAGGGGAGTTGAAAAGATGTGTCCCGGAGAAGTCGTCGATTCCCGCGGGATGTTGCACACTCCGGAGAGTGGGTCGGAGCCTGTTCCACGAGCAAAGCAAGGTGCGCATGGTGTGGTGGATGAGTGTGGTGCCTGGTGGGCAGGTAACATGATTGGGGCGCACGGGTGTGGCGACTACCGTCGCGAGGCAAGACCGAGTGCTGAGGTACATATCGCGAGAACGGTGCATGAGAGCAGCGACGAGGGTCGTGAGACGAGATAGGCGACGAGCGTCGCGATGCTGTTCGGCCGTCACGAGTGGACGTGGCTGTGAAGATGGTGGTGTTGGTGCGATGGGTAAGGGCCGTGTGGGGTTTTGAAACATGAATGTGGGGGATATGCGTAAGTAGTGGGAAAGAAAAAGAAATTTTTTTTTTTTTTTTGGAAAAAAGATGGGTGGTTGAGATGGGATGGCCCACTTCTATAAATAGGGAAAGGGGGGAAGGGTGGTTTGTAAAGAAACATTCCGCATTTGGGAAAGAAAGATTGAGAGAGAAAGAAAAGAGAAATGGTGAGAGAGGGAAATCAAGTGGCCGAGGGGTCGGCCGCAGATGGGGGTCGGCGTGGCCAAGGGGTCGGCGGCGGTGGAGAGAAGGAAAAAAGAGAGGAAGGGGGAAGGAGGGAAGAAAGAAGGGAAAGAGGAGGGGGCTCGGCCACCCGAGGGGGGTCGGCGGGGGGAGGAGGGTCGGGCACCCCGGGGGGTCGGCCAACACGGGGGAGAGGAGAGACGGGCGGGGAGGAAGGAGGAGAGGGGAGGGGGTTCGGCCACGTGAGGGGCGTCAGCCGGCAGAGGAGGTTCGGCGGGGGGAGATGCCGCGGGGGGAGTAGGGAGAGAAGGGAGAAGAGAAGAAAGGGGATCGGCGGGGCCGAGGGGGTCGGGAGCTGGAGGTGTGTCGGCGGGGACGAAGGGGTCGGGAGGGGAGGTGGTTCGGCGGGGCCGAAGGGGTCGGGAGCGGGGGGTGGTTCTACGGTGCTGAAGGGATCGGGATCTGGAGGGAGGTCGGCGGGGGCAGGGGGGTCGGGAGCTTTGGGGAAGTCGGCGGGGCCAAGAGCCACGGGCAAGGTCACGCCCGCCGAGCCGGTGCCCGTTCTGAAAAAGTTGATGCAGCAAATGTGGGTGAAACCACGAGGTGGTGCGGCGAGCGCGGTGCGGCCGCCGTGAAATGTGACGACGGAACCGGTGCCGCCTTCGCCAATAGATAAAGCCGAAGCTGCGGGAGGTGGTGAGACGGGAGTGCCGCTTTCATTTGATGATGCGTCGGTGAGGACGTATGATCCGGACCCGGATAAGACGGTCACACCGTTGAGAGTGAAAGGGGTAGTACCGGCCGTGCCTGGTCGGGAGTTGTGGAGGGAGCCGGCCATCCGGGTAGCAGATGGAGCGTTCACGGTGCCTTGGAGTGGTGCATCGATGGGTGCTGAGCCACGACTGTCGTCACCATACGTGCGGGCGCCAAGCTGGGAGGAGGCGTCTGTGCCGTCACCGAGGTATGTGGCGGGGTTGTTGGTGAAGTGAGAGGATATACCCTGGGCACCTGTAGTGTTCAAGGGTCACGGAGCAATGCCGATAGGGTGGGACTTCTGGTGTGAGCACATGATGGAGGTGCCGAGGTGGGCGGCATTATTGGATGTGTTGGGGTTGGTGCCGACGATTGACATCACGGCGAGGGGGGTGGAGTTGTACAGAGACACGCCTGGGATGACTATGTTGTTGTCGCGATGGAGGACTCAGACACATACCTTTGTGACTGAGTTCGGAGAGATTGGGCCGACGCTGCTAGATGTGATGATGTTGACGGGGCTGCCGATGCGTGGAGAGATGGACGCACGTGTGACGCGGCTGACTAATGAGGAACGGTTGTTGCAGACGCAGTTGATCGATATTTTGGCGGAGACGAAGCAGCATCGGAAGGCGACATATAGCGGGTGGCTCCGATTGTTCTACGGCACGCCGCAGGTGAGGGCGGGGCAGAAATTGGGCAATGCGGCCCATTTCGTGATGGGGCCATATCACAAGGACGAGCGGTACGAGATGGTGGCCTTTTTGACGATGTACTTGTCGAGGTAAGAATGAGGCGTTCCATTGCTTGTATATTTGTAGATGTGATGTGAGTTGAGGTTGTATATAATGCGTTGCCGTGTTGTTTTTGTTTTGCAGATTCGTGTTTAAAGGGACGCCGGAGGACGGCATATCCACGAAGGTGATTCCCCTGGCGATTCGGATGGCGCAGGGGAAGCGTGTTGGGCTAGCTCCCGTGTATCTGGGCACCATGTATTCACGGTGGGATCAGTTCGTGAACGACGTGAAGGGGTCGCACGGGCGGTACCAAGTGGCGACCTACGTGGACTGGATGTTCCTACAGCGGTACTTGTATGAGTGCTTTCCAGACTATCGTCCGACAGGATATCCGCTCGAGCATGCAGCACCGAGGACGAGGAGAGTGATGCACAGCGGCAGATCACGGGAAGTGGCATTGTGGTGCAGTGGGGCGCGGGCATTTACATGGGCGGGCATCAAGAGGCCGGAGTGCCCGTTGTCGCGGTTGATAGATGCGAGGGAGGCATGCATGGCACGACCGTATAGAGAGATGCATGCGTCATACAGAGTACCCCCTGGTTCCACGGACAGGAGATGACGATAGATCTGACCAAGAGGGGGGGTTGCCACCGGCGGACGTTGTGCTCTTGGTGGCCTACTTTCCAGGTTGGCTGCCAGTGATGACTGATGATGGCGGGAAGTCTGCAGAGAACCTATATTACGTGGCTCGGTATTGCCCGGACCGGTTGTCGCGGACATTTGGTTACTTGGAGCCGCCGTGTGGGTATCGTAGCCCATGGAATGTGACGACCGCATTCGGATACACGCGGTATGGCGGAGTCCGTGAGTGGCCGGTACCGGGGGTAGGGTGGAGGAGGCCGGGGAGTGCGTCGGTGGGGGCGGTGACGGTGGAGTATGCACAGTGGTGGGAGCGTCTGCGGGCGGTCTGGGCGGAGTGGTTGGCACAGCCATCGGGGACACGGCGACTGGTTGACGTGTTCGCCTGTGACCGGGCGTTGAGCTTGGTATCGATGACAGCGGCGAGGCAGGCCGGTATGCTGGTGTTAGTGGCGGGGAATGCGGTTGTGAGTTTGGAGAAGGATCCCGACGAGGAGGGCGAGGAGTCTGAGGAGGATGCTCTACAGGAGGACCATGGGGAGGAGCCAGTGGTGGCGGTATCGCGGGTGCCAGGGGCCGGCAAGGGGCCGCTGTCGTTACTGCGAGTTGGTATGATGGAGGGGGCTCGTCAGGCGAGCGCGGGTTCTTCAGACTTGTGGCTGACATGATCGAAGAGGCCGCGAGATGCGTTGGAGGAGCCAGTGGTTGAGGTAGGCCGAACCATGGCCGCTTTTGATTAAATCCCGTTTTTTTTTTTTATGTTATTATGAAAAAAGTATGCTAAGGGTTGTTTTTGGACAGGGGTACGGTGGACAGGCGGTGGGGAGCGGCAGCGATGCAAATGTAGCGGTCGAGACGGAGGCGGCGAGAGCAGCCGAGGTTAATGAGCCAGCAGGCAGGGATGAGCCGGTAGCGTTCGGCGCACCGGGGGCCGGGGCCAGTGGCGGGGTGAGTCCACCACCAGATGTCGAGGAGGGGGCGGGTGATGTGTATGGTGGCTTGGTCGACGAGTCGTTGATGTTTGATGCCAGTGGTTACTGGTGGACAGGCGCGGCGACGGAGGCCGCGGTGGTTGAGCGGGGGGATTTGATGGAGTTGGAGCCTGCAGTGGCGGTCCCGATTCAAGAGGTGGAGATCCCGGTGCAGCCGGTGCAGGCTGTTATGGTGGCGCCGTCAGGGTCTGCCGTTGAGGCGAGTGCGACGTTGATGGCGATGCACTCAATGACCGTCGGTGTACAGGCAGCCAGGGAAGTGCGTGAGAGGCCCGTGATGGTGTTGAGTGGCACAACGGCCGGGGAGGCGAGTAGAGGATCGTCGAGCGGCCAGACCGATGTGGTGGTATGGGAGAATCTCCAGCTACCTTCGGAGACAGTACGTCGGTTGGAGATGGTGAAGGCAGCGTACCTGCAGACGTTTGAGGGGGTGAATTTGGAGAATCCGGTGCTGCAGCGATGGGTGTACTCAGGGTTTGTGGAGTGGCTACTGCCGATTGCGAGTGTTCCCGTGGCGGGCTGGACGACAGGGTTTATTGAGCGGTCGTTGAGTGAATTCGTGGCGTTCACCTCTTTAGGTGTGCAGTTAGATTGGTTGGCCGAGTTCTTTAGGTCGAGGAGCGAGGGCGGTGCTGTGAGCGAGAGGATGGCCTTGGTACGCATAAAGGAGATGCTGCTCGAGAAGCGGCGCCAAGGGCTGGAGGTGGAACGATCAGAGATCAACGGAGAGTTGGTCGTGATCGACAGAGAGGTGTCAGAGATAGAGAGGCAGCTGACAGACTTGCAGAGTCGTCTGAGTGATCTCCAGAGGCGGCGGGCGGATGTGGAAGTGCGAAAGACTGGGCGTCTGAGGCGGCAGGCTGAGTTCGAGGCTGAGCGGTCGTCGCTACAGGTTCAGCGTCAGGCGTTGCAGGCGTTTAGCGTTCACCCGGTAGCCGCTTTGTTATCTAGCTTCCGGTAGGTTCATCATAGATGTACTGTCTAGGGAGTGCCCGGTAGTGGCCAAAGACATTTTATGTATGTATAAACACCTATCTTGTTGGTACATGAAGTGTAATTGCGTGCTGTTTTGTTAACATCTGTCGTGCATGTATGGTATAAGCGTTGCGTGTGACGATTGCGTGTTGCGTCTGTTGGATGTCTGTCTGTGTCCCCCCCCCCCCGTCCTTTCCTTGTTCTGCTTCTTGTTTTTTTTTATCGAGGACAAACACTTGATAACTAAAAAATGAATACAGAAGTAGAGGCAAAGTACAGCGGTATAAGTAAAAAGATCGTATATTGATAGTGCGTGAATCAAGGAAATGTTTTTACACAAAAGGAACTCGTAACAAGAAACAAAAGTACAAGCTAATACATGTGTGTATATACACAAGATGCTGAGTTGTGGGGGGGGGAGGGGACAAGCCGCAAGCTGATCATGCATAGTACTTCTTCAGATAGCGACCATTGACAGGGGCGGTAAGTTGCCCGTCGTCTGGATTGAGTAGGAGGTACGAGCCATTGCTCCTGGCAGTATGTATTTCAAATGGCCCCTCCCAGTTAGGTGTAAACTTAGGAGCTGACAAATTGGCCCGTACATGCTTGGCGGCTTGGAGGACGAGGTCGCTTGCTGCGAAGGAGCGAGGTTTGACGGTCTTCCCGTAGGCTTTGACAAGCTTCTCATGATATGCTTTCATTCGTCGCATGGCATTGGCTCTCTTTTCATCAAGGCTCTCAAGTGCCACCATTCTGGTTTCCTCCTCTCCGAGACCACTGCTGAGGGATAGACGCGCCGAGGTGACTGCGATCTCGGTCAGCACTACACATTCGTCCCCGTAGACGAGGGAGAAGGGTGTGGCCTTCGTAGCTGTGTGTCTGGAAGTTCTGTAGGCCCAGAGGGCATGACTTAGCTTTTCGGACCAGGAGTTACTCGCGTCATGGACCATGCGTGACAAAACACGCAACAGAGTTTTGTTAGAGGCTTCAGCCTGACCGTTGCCTTGCGGATAATAAGGAGTCGACGTGGCATGATTGATATCGTCTACTTCCATGAGAGTCCGAACATCTCGATTGATGAATGGCATGCCGTTGTCGGAGATAATACATCGGGGGATGCCGAAGCGACAGATGATGTGGTCGCGCAAAAAGTTGGCGATGGCGCCCCCCGTGGCTCTTCGCAGAGGTATGGCTTCGACCCACTTCATGAAACGCTCCGTTGCGACCATGATCCAAATGTGACCTTTTGATGGTGGATGTATGGGGCCAATAAGGTCGAGAGCCCAAGAGTGGAATGGCCAAGGGGCCGTGATCATGCGTAAGTTGCTGGCATGTGCATTCTATCTGCGTGTCTCTAGCAGGGTTGACAGTGTCGTACATGGGAGATTGCGTCGGATTCCATAGTCGGCCAGTAGTACCCCAGCCTGAGTAGTTCTGAATACAATTTCTGAGAGCCTTGATGTTCGCCACAAGCACCATTGTGCACTTCGTTGATCACCTCGACTGCTTGGGCACCCTGCAAGCATCGTAGGGTGCGTCCCGAAAATCCCTTGCGAAATAATTCGCCTTCCGTCTCGAAGTACTTGACCGACTTGCGTTTGATAGATCGTGCCGAGCTGTGGTCAGAGGGTAGCAGTCCGTGGGACAGATATTGCAGGAAGGGCTGGCGCCAGTCACCCTCAATATTGACGACAAGAGCTTCCGTACGGTCTGGGGCATATAGGCATTCTGAGCAAGCCTGCTGCACATCCGAAGCATCCTTAGCCATGGATGGCCAAAAGAGACCCATGCGCTGGAGACGACGGTATAGTGGTGGTCCGCCGAGGCCGCAGCACTTTTGATGTCCATATTGCAATTTGTGCTTTGCTTCTGCCGGGGCCAAGCATCGTGCCAGAGTGCCCCCGGGACATCGCTTGTACAGGATGTCTCCTAACATAAAGAATTCTGTGCGAGTGGAGACGGAAGCGAGTGATGGTGCTCTAAGCTGGTCGACGATCGGCTGCCTCCAATCATCGGTCGTAGTGTCCGTCGGTACCAAGTCCAACGTCGTGCATGGTGCCGTCCTTTTGATAATGGTTAGCACCCGTTGTTCGCCGTCAATGTCTATTTTTGACGCGATCGTGGCTAAGCTGTCCGCATGTCGGTTGTGGCACCTGCTGTGATGTTCATATTNGATATGACCCAGCTGTCCCTCCAAGTGTTGTACTAAGGCACGATAAGGTGCCAAGGCTGGCTCCCTGACTGCAAACTCCCCATCGGCCTGCTTCATGATTAGGTTCGAGTCCCCCTTTACACGCAATGATTTAGCCCCCATGCTGATGGCTAGCATGAGGCCAATGACGAGGGCCTCGTACTCGGCTTCATTGTTAGATACCGGGAATGCGAGTTTGAAGGATAGGGAGGTGGTAACACCTTCTGGGTTCCGAAGGACAATGCCGGCACCACCTTGCCGGATGGGAATTCCCTTGGGGTCTTTACTAGTGGCTGAGCCGTCGAACTCAAGTGTCCATAATTCATCAACATCAGAGGTCAGGGCCGTCTCCTCTCCAGGCAATTGATGTGAGGTTGGTTCATATTGTTGACGTGGGAAGAAGGCCAAGAGGTCTGCGAGTGCTTGGCTTCGCAAAGCCGTAGGATTCTTGATGGATAGGCCGAATTCGGCCAGTAGTAGTAACCAACGAGTAAGTTGTCCAGACAGGGCGGGGCGGGTGAGCATGTATCGTAATGGATCGGCCTTGGTGACGAGTACAATCTGGTGCGACAAGAAATAGTGTCAGAATTTTTGCGAGGCGTAGACCAAGGCGAAACAATGCTTTTCGAGCTCAGAATAATTGGCCTCGGGTCCTCTAATTGACCGACTGAGATAATAAACCGGGCGTTCCACTCCGTCCACTTCTTGAGCAAGTAACGCCCTTATAGACCTGGGCGTGGAGGTTAGGTAAAGCAAGAGTGGTAGGCCTCGCTGCGGGACAGCCATGGTCTGCGGTGACATGAGGACCGCCTTGATTTGTTCGAATGCTTGTTGTTGGGGCGCACCCCAACTCCACGGTGCGCTCTTGCGCGTCAAGTGCTGGAAGGGCGTGATGAGTTCGGCCAAGGCGGGGATGAACCTGCGGAGATAAGAAACCTTGCCAAGGAAACTTTTTAACTGCTTGGTGTTCTTGGGTGGTGGCATCTCTCGGATAGAGGCGGCCTTGGAGGGGTCAACGTCGATACCCTGTCGACTGACCAGGAAGCCGAGGAATTTGCCAGAGGAGACCCCAAAGGCACATTTGAGCGGGTTCATCCGCATGTTGTATTGACGACATAGATCAAAAACTGCCCGAAGGTCTGCAAGATGCTCACTTTCCTTTTTAGATTTAATAATGAGGTCGTCAACATAGTCTTCCACTGTGCGGTGTATCATGTCGTGGAAGATAGCTGTCATAGCTCTCTGATAGGTGGCACCCGCATTCTTGAGACCAAAAGGCATGACCTTCCAACAAAAGTTACCCATCGGGGTCCGAAAAGCTGTCTTGGCACAGTCATCTGGGTTCATTCGAATTTGGTTGTAGCCGGCGAAGCCGTCCATGAAGGACAGGGTCTCGTGTCCGGCGGCGGCCTCCGTGAGCATATCAATATTGGGCAGTGGGAATTCATCTTTAGGGCATGCCTTATTCAAATCGCGGAAGTCAATACAAACGCGAACTTGTCCATTCTTCTTTTGCACAGGAACAACATTGGCCAACCAGATAGGATGAGTGATGGGTTCGATGAAGCCAGCCTGCAGAAGTCATTCGATCTCTTGTTTGATTTTTATTTCAAGTTCGGGACGGAAGGATCGCGTATGCTGTCGAACTGGGATGAACCCGTTGGTAATGTTGAGATGGTGCGTCACCAAGGCAGGATCCAATCCAGGCATTTCGTTATAACTCCATGCCAATACGTCGCGAGTTTCGTGCCAATGTAGGTCAGTCGAGGTTCCTCGCCCGGATCAGCCAGGTTAATTTCTTCAAGATCTTTGGCCTGCGGTCGCGGGCCGTCTTCATAGCAGGGGGTGCAGCGCCCGGTGTAAGCTCGTGATCTGGCGGACAATGCTCGGCCATGCAACACCATTCCGTCTCTGTAGGTGGGTAGTGGTCGAGGCAGTCGGGCAGCGGACCCCCCGGACACAGTCATAACTGGTAGATGACCCTTCCGTCCTTGATGACGCGCTGGAAGGTGGTTTCAAACTTGGGCTTTTTGGGCTTTGGGGATGAAGGCGGGGAAATGGTAGGGGCATCAGATGGTGATGTGGAGGTTGATGCTTTGTTCTTGTTGTTTTTCTTGGACTTGGACTTGGATTTGGGTGGCTTGTTCCCACACAGCTCATCCCAATCTGGCAGCTTGGTGGAGTGGATGTGAGTGGCATTCTCATTATCTGCAGCAAGTTCGGTGAAGAAGGAGGCCTCGGCAAAATAAGACTCGGCGCACTCGAAAGGGGCCTTGGTTGCGGGGATGGTTACTGCTACCTCATGTCCCGCAGGACCGGCCACCAGTTTCACACACTGGTGGTACGTCGAGGGAACAGCCTTGTTGACATGGATCCAAGGTCGCCCAAGTAGGAGGTGGAAGGAAGACTCGCTATCTATCACATGGAAAGTGGTGTCACGCCGGACAGTTCCGACCATTAGGTCGACAGTGATGTGGCCAAGAGTGGACTGGGGGCCCTGCCCAAAGCCAGTGATTTTGATGGGGTCCCGAATGATCTTTCTTGGCGGTATACCGGCCCGCTGCAAAGTAATGAGGGGGATGATGTTGATTGAGGCGCCGCAATCTACCAAGGCGCGGCGGAAGCCGGTGCCGTTGACAGTGCATTCAAGGTATAGTGGCCGGTTATGGTGCTCGACGGTAGGTGAGTCCTCATCTGAAAATATAAATGCAGTGGAAGGGACATGTCTGAGCTCAGCCTGGGCGGTGAAGCACTCGGGCCCGAGGCCTGTGGTGACCTCGATCAAGCAATCTGAGAGATAGGTCCGCGCCGCGGGTGAAAACCCCATTTCATCGAAGAAGCCTTTGATCTTCGTCATTTGGCCAGCTGAGGACACTGGCTGGGGGGCAGGAGGTATGTGAGCTGTGATCAAAGGCGAGACTTCCGTAGAAGCTTCAGGGGCGAGCGGCTCGAAGTGGTCGGTGGTAACCATGAGCACCTGGTGCTCGCGGTTGTCGTTGCCATGGTTTGGGTATGGTTCTTTCCTCACATCATTATTCTTCCGCAGTTGTAGCTCGCCTGACGCGACTTTTCTTGCAAAGATGGCCCGCAACGCATTGCAGTTCTTGAGAGGATGACCGAGGGCCTGGTGGAAGGGACAGTAGTTGGGCCTGGTTCTTTCCTCGTCCGTGATGGGGATCCGCACAGGTGGTAAATGGAAGTTGTTGTCGTTGACAACCCATTCTGTCAATAGATCCTTCACTGTATTTAAATCGCACGGAAAGGCAGGCGGAGTCTCCTGTTGTCGCCGTTTGTCTGGTTGTTGGTCCCTATCCGGGAACTGGCGTTTAAAGCCAGTGTAATTACTGACGTCGCTGTTGTTGTTGCCCGTGCTGGTGCCGCTGCGCTGGGTACTAGGTGGGGCTGCTGAGGCCACTAGTGCACTCTGTGGCCGAGGTCTCCATGGCTTGACAGGCCCGACCGTCTCGTAAGTACGTCTTGCCGTCTCTTTGAGATGTCCCCATGATCTCAATTGTAAGTTCTCGAGGTGCACCCGGTACACGTCGTTCATATTCTTGATGCATATGGGCACCAGCGTCTCATCCTTACTGAAATCCGTGCACTCGAGGCATTTAAGATGAAAGCGATGTACATATTTTGTCAAGTCTTCGCCGGGGGCTTGGCGAATGCCGGCGATGTCCACTATGGTGACGCGCTCAGCTTCGTAGTGGAATTTGTCCATGAAGAGTTGGACCATTTCATGCCATGAATGGACTGTCCCCGCAGGGATCTGGTGGTACCAAGTGTAGGCCAAGCCTGTAAGGGACTTGTGGAATTCCCTCAACTTCAAGCTGTCTCCCGGTCCATACTGCTCTAATGAGCCTGCAAATCTCGTCAAATGCTCACGGGCGTTGCCCTCGCGTCCGTTGAAGAGCACAAAGGCTGGTTGTTTGTACTTGAACGGATAGGGAATGATGGCTATCTCGTCAGCATACGACGCGTGGCTCGTCAATCGACTCGATGAGTCGGGTGCGGACTGCTGTGACAGCCGGTGAAGAAGCGCATCAAAGTCAGCCTTTGAAACATAGTTGGAGGGCGACTCCCCCCGGCCGATCAAAGTTCGGTGGCCGACCGGTGCCCCGCGAGCCCCGGAGTCCCCTGACGGTATAACTTGGTGGGCAAGAGCGGTTGAAGGGCGATACATGGTGGGTGTTGATGCGGGCAGATGGAGGGTGGCATGGGTGGGCGAACGAGACATATCCACCACCTGGCCTGTCATTCGGTGCTGTTCCATCAAGTAGGGGTTAGGCTCCATCTCAATGGACTCGTGAGTCTCGGAAGAGCTCCTGGCTGGAAGATGTTAAGGCGCCATAGTGGGAGAGACTTGTTGTAATAATGGCCCAAGATCTGGCTGCTGCCTGCGTGGGGGCATCACGGGACGCGGCGTGTCTGCCACGAGAGGCGAAGATGTCGCGAGTCCTATCGCCAGGGGTCTGGAGGGTTGAGGCGGCAGTGGTCGTGACACCGGCGCCTGGGTAGCGTCAGGGGACGGCTCAGGTCCTGTAGGCTGGACCGGCAGCATAATCTGTTGCGAGGCCATCGCTTGTATGGATTTTTGCATTTCCAATATGGCGGCCATGAGTGAAGCCTGAGAGTCCTGTATGCTGGCTATGGTGGGAGTGAACTGTTGGATGGCTGCGTTGACTGCCACTTGCACGTCAGGTGTGGGAGGGTCTTGGGGGCGCACAGCGCTAGTCCCCTCTTGGTCGTCAGAGTGATGTTCCTCGCGGATGGTGGGGTCGAGGCCTTGGCTGGTTGCCCTGGTAACTTTTCGTTGTACATGCATGGTTGCTAGGATGTGGCAGACTGCAACACGATGTTCACCTCCCCAGCGGAGTCGCCAAATGTTGATGCCGAAAGAGGGTCCTTTGCCACGTCGAGGTGCCACAAGGGATGCAGTCTGAGTTGGCTTCCAAGTAGGCAAAGTGGGAGACAGCAGGGATGACGTAAGGGCTGAGAGCAAGGCTCCTCAGGCAGGTCACGAGGGCTGGCAGTGTCGCGCAGGCAGGGTGACGACGAACAGGGCCAGCAGTCGACAGTCTGTGTCAAGAGTGCAACGTCGAGAGCTCGAAGTCGTAAGCCCAAATGTCTTTCTCTCACTAGAAATCCAGAGAGAATAGGTTTTAGAGAGAGAAAGTGAAAATGTCAAATGAGGCAGAAGTCCTTGAATAAGCTCCAGAATCCACTATATATAGGCACAAATATGCGCGTGTCATCAGCCGACACGTGTCATCCTCTGGGAGTGGCACGTCACCGTAGAGGGTCCCGCAGTCTTGATTGTCCGTCGAATTGCCGGTCCCCGAGTTCGTGTCGTCCTGCCCTTGCAGCGTCCCTCTGCCTGTCTAAAGAGACTGACCACACTGCGGTAGCATGGTCAGAGTAGCCCGTTGCCCCAGCCTCCAGTCCAAGCCCTTACTGAATCCCACGAGATGCGTCAAGAGACGCGTCGAGATCCTGGCAGCGGTGAGGGTTGCCCCTGCAGCCAACTGCCAGGCGTGTCAGACGCGATGCCTTCCGAGGACCTGCTCCCGTCCCGGAGTGACTCGCGGTTCATTGCCCTGGCGGTGTTGATGATCAATGGTAACATGAGCGCACATGCTCGCAGCTTGATATCCAGAGTCTGTGGCGAGGGGTCCTCGTGCCGGGGCACTACGAATGGAGCCCCCCGTGAGTCTGTCGGCGATGGCCTTAGGGTTGTGAACCCATTCCCGTTGCGAAGGCCGGAGCCCATCGATTAATTGTGTTGGCGAAGGCCGGAGCCTTCGGTTGATTGTGCTTGCTAGGGCCAGAGCCCGTCGGTCGTTTGTGCGGGCGAGGGCCGGAGCCCCCGGTCGATTGTGCGGGCGGGGGTCGCAGCCCCCGGTCGATTGTGCGCTCGACAATGGGCGTCATACGACCACTAATGGTGAGTGCGTTGAGTGGTGTGATGGCAGCGGTAAGCAAGTCCCCTCCCCCTAAGGACAAGGGAGGCTGACCTTCTCAGGGGGGTGGCCGACGCCCTCACGAAAGGGGTGGCCGACCCCTTCTTGAAAGGGGTGGCCGACCCCCTCATCAAAGGGGTGGCCGACCTCCTAAGAAAAGGGGTGGCCGACCCCCTCATCAAAGGGGTGGTCGACCCCCTCATCAAAGGGGTGGCCGAACCCCTAACAAAAGGGGTGGCCGACCCCCTCACCAAAGGGGTGGCCGACCCCCTCACAAGGTGGTGGCCGACCCCCTCATCAAAGGGGTGGCCGACCCCCTCATCAAAGGGGTGGCCGACCCCTTCACAAGGTGGTGGCCGACCTCCTCATCAAAGGGGTGGCCGACCCCCTCATCAAAGGGGTGGCCGACCCCTCATCAAAGGGGTGGCCGACCCCCTAACAAAAGGGGTGGCCGACCCCCATCTCAGAGGGGTGGCCAACCCCCTTCTCAGGGGGGTGGCCGACCCCTCGGGGGGGAGGTACTTTCGATCTGTCTGAATGCTTTTAAGGCGCGGAGCGCTTTGATCGAGCATGGCGATGTTTTGAGCATCGGAGCGTTTTGACCGAGGAATGATGTTGAGTAAATTTGACTAGCGGGTGACGTGTCGTGCCACTGGATACTTTTAGCGGGCCCTGGGGTGGAGCGGGTGACGTGTCGTGCCACTGGAGTCTTTTAGCGGGCCCTGGGGTGCGGTCCGAATAGGTTGTGAACAATAATGTATTACCTAACATGAATTATTTGTTTGTTCAATTTGCAGAGTTCTGGTTTGAGAGTATTAACTCTGAATTAATAGAATAAACTTCGTCTGGCTTGGGAGAAAAACTTGTACGTTTTCTCTTCAAGGCTCACCCATGATAAATAGGAATGTTGCTATAAGACTAGATCTCCTTGTCCTTGATAATTATCTCTTCATTCTTTGAACCGATAAATATCATATTTATGGCAAACTTTACGGAGATGCATGATGTCTTTTTTTATTGACCAGGCCACCTCATTGGAACATACTAAAAAGATTATTACGATCAACCATCCTTGTCAAATTAATCTTTCAGTCATATCTACACTTTAGGGAATGCATGTCACCTTCTTATTTGTCAATAAATAATCATTTTGAATATAAATGCCCCCTTGAGACTT
>JAVXUO010002790.1:0-24786 GCA_033065855.1 Escallonia rubra
CGGAGTGCCCGTTATCGCGGTTGATAGATGCGAGGGAGGCATGCGTAGTACGGCCGTATAGAGAGATGCATGCGTCATACGGAGTACCCCCCTGGTTGCACGTACATGAGATGACGATAGATCTGACCAAGAGGGGGAGTTTGCCACCGGCGGACGTTGTGCTCTTGATGGCCTACTTTCCAGGTTGGCTGCCAGTGATGACTGATGATGGCGGGTCGCGGAGAACCTATATTACGTGGCTCGGTATTGCCCGGACCGGTTGTCGCGGACATTTAGTTATGACTTGGAGCCGCCGTGTGGGTATCGTAGCCCATGGAGTGTGACGACCGCATTCAGATACACGCGGTATGACAGAGTTCGTGAGTGGCCGGTACCGGTGGTAGCGTGGAGGAGGCCGGGGAGAGCATCAGTGGGGGCGGTGACGGTGGAGTATGCACAGTGGTGGGAGCGTCTGCGGGCGGTCTGGGCGGAGTGGTTGGCACAGCCATCGGGGACACGACGACTGGTTGACGTGTTTGCCTGTGACCGGGCGCTGAGCTTGGTATCGATGACAGCGGCGAGGTAGGCCGGCATGCTGGTGTTAGTGACGGGGAGTGCGGTTGTGAGTTCGGAGAGGGATCCCGACGAGGAGGGCGAGGGGTCCGAGGAGGAGGCTCCAAAGGAGGACCATGGGGAGGAGCCAGTGGTGGCGGTACCGCGGGTGCCCAGGGCCGGCAAGGGGCCGCTGTCGTTATTGCGAGTTGGTATGATGGAGGGGGCTCGTCAGGCGAGCGCAGGTTCTTCAGACTTGCGGCTGACAGGATCGAAGAGGCCGCGAGATGCGTCGGAGGAGCCAGTGGTTGAGGTAGGTCGCACTGTGGCCGCTGGTGATTAAATCCCGTTTTTTTTGATGTTATGATTAAAAAGATGCTAATGGTTGGTTTTGGATAGGGGTACAGGGGACAGGCGGTGGGGAGCGGCAGCGATGCAAATGTAGCGGTCGAGACGGAGGCGGCGAGAGCAGCCGAGGTTAATGAGCCAGCAGGCAGGGATAAGCCGGTAGCGTTCGGCGTGTCAGGGGCCGGGGCCAGTGGCGGGGTGAGTCCACCACCAGATGTCGAGGAGGGGGCGGATGATGTGTATGGTGGCTTGGTCGACGAGTCGTTGATGTTCGATGCCAGTGGCTACTGGTGGACAGGCGCGGCGACGGCGGTTGAGCGGGGGGATTTGATGGAGTTGGAGCCTGCAGTGGCGATCCCGATTCAGGAGATGGAGATCCCGGTGCAGCCGGTGTAGGCTGTTGTGGTGGCGCCGTCAGGGTCGACCGTTGAGGCGAGTGCGACGTTGATGGCGATGCATTCGATGACCGTCGGTGCACAGGCAGCTGGAGAGGTACGTGAGAGGCCTGTGATGGCGTCGAGTGGCACAGCGGCCGGAGAGGCGAGTAGGGGGTCGTCGAGCGGTCAAGCTGACGTGGTACTATGGGAGAACCTTCAGCTACCTTCGGAGACAGTGCGCCGGTTAGAGATGGTGAAGGCGGCGTATCCGCAGACGTTTGCGGGGGTGGACTTGGAGAACCCGGTGCTTCAGAGATGGGTGTACTCAGGGTTTGTGGAGTGCTGCTTCCGATTGCGAGTGTTCCCGCGGCGGGCTGGACAACAGCGTTCATTGAGCGGTCACTGACGGAGTTCGCGGCATTCACCTCTTTAGGTGTGCAGCTAGATTGGTTGGCCGAGTTCTTTAGGTCGAGGAGCGAGGGTGGTGCTGTGAGCGAGAGGATGGCCTTGGTACGCATGGCAGAGATGCTGCTCGAGAAGCGGCGCCAAGGGCTGGAGGTGGAACGATCAGAGATCAACGGAGAGTTGGTCGTGATTGACAGAGAGGTGGCAGAGATAGAGAGGCAGCTGACAGACTTGCAGAGACGTCTGAGTGATCTCCAGAGGCGGCGGGCGGATGTGGAAGTGCGAGAGACTAGGCGTTTGAGGCAGCAGGCTGAGTTCGAGGCGGAGCGGTCGTCGCTACAGGTTTAGCGTCAGGCATTGCAGGCGTTGAGCGCTCAACCGGTAGCCGCTTTGTTATCTAGCTTCCGATAGGCTTATCATAGATGTGCTGTCTAGGGAGTGCCCGGTAGTGGCCAAAGACATTTTATGTATGTATAAACACCTATCTTGTTGGTACATGAAGTGTAATTGCGTGCCGCTTTGTTAACATATGTCGTGCATGTATGGTATAAGCGTCGCGTGTGACGATTGTGCGTTGTGTCTGTTGGATGTCCGTCTGTGTCCCCCCCCGGTCCTTTCCTTGTTCTGCTTCTCCGTTTTTTTTATTGAGGACAATCATGATAACTAGAAATGAAAACAGAAGTAGAGACAAAGTACAGCGGTATAGAGTAAAAAAAGATCGTATATTGATAGTGCGTAGATCAAGGAAATGTCTTTACACAAAAGGAACTTGTAACAAGAAACAAAAGTACTAGCTAGTACATGTGTGTATATACAGAAGATGTCTGGTTGTGGGGGGGGGGACATGCCGCAAGCTGGTCATGCATAGTACTTCTTCAGATAGTGACCATTGACAGGGGCGATAAGTTGCCCGTCGTCTGGATTGAGCAGGAGGTACGAGCCATTGCTCCTGGCAGTATGTATTTCGAATGGCCCTTCCCAGTTAGGTGTAAACTTAGGAGCTGACAAATTGGCCCGTACGTGCTTGGCGGCTTGGAGGACAAGGTCGCCTGCTGCGAAGGAGCGAGGTTTGACGGTCTTCCCGTAGGCTTTGACAAGCTTCTCATGATATGCTTTCATTCGTCGTATAGCATTAGCTCTCCTTTCACCAAGGCTCTCAAGTGCCACCATTCTAGTTTCCTCCTCCCCGAGACCACTGCTGTGGGATAGACGCGCCGAGGCGACTGCGATCTCGGCCGGCACTACACATTCGTCCCCGTAGACGAGGGAGAAAGGTGTGGCCTTTGTAGCCGTGTGTCTGGAAGTTCTGTAGGCCCAGAGGGCATGACTCAACTTTTCGGACCAAGAGTTGCTCGCGTCATGGACCATGCGTGACAAAACGCGCAACAGAGTTTTGTTAGAGGCTTCAGCCTGACCGTTGCCTTGCGGATAATAAGGAGTCGACGTGGCATGATTGATATCGTCTGCTTCCATGAGAGTCCGAACATCTCGATTGATGAATGGCGTGCCGTTGTCGGAGATAATACATCGGGGGATGCCGAAGCGACAGATGATGTGGTCGCGCAAAAAGTTGGCGATGGCGCCCCCCGTGGCTCTTCGCAGAGGTATGGCTTCGACCCACTTCGTGAAACGCTCCGTTGCGACCATGATCCAAATGTGACCTTTTGATGGTGGATGTATGGGGCCAATAAGGTCGAGAGCCCAAGAGTGGAATGGCCAAGGGGCCGTGATCATGCGTAGGTCGGATGCTGGCATGTGCATCCTATCTGCGTGTCTCTGGCAGGGTTGACAGTGTCGTACATGAGAGATTGCATCGGATTTCATAGTCGGCCAGTAGTACCCCAGCCTGAGTAGTTCTGCATACAATTTCTGAGAGCCTTGATGTTCGCCACAAGCACCATTGTGCACTTCGTTGATCACCTCGACTGCTTGGGCACCCTGCAAGCATCGTAGGGTGCGTCCCGAAAATCCCTTGCGAAATAATTCGCCTTCCGTCTCGAAGTACTTGACCGACTTGCGTTTGATAGATCGTGCCGAGCTGTGGTCAGAGGGTAGCAGTCCGTGGGACAGATATTGCAGGAAGGGCTGGCGCCAGTCACCCTCAATATTGACGACAAGAGCTTCCGTACGGTGTGAGGCATATAGGCATTCTGAGCAAGCCTGCTGCACATCCGAAGCATCCTTAGCCATGGATGGCCAAAAGAGACCCATGCGCTGGAGACGACGGTATAGTGGTGGTCCGCCGAGGCCGCAACACTTTTGATGTCCATATTGCAATTTGTGCTTTGCTTCTGCCGGGGCCAAGCATCGTGCCAGAGTGCCCCCGGGACATCGCTTGTACAGGATGTCTCCTAACATAAAGAATTCTGTGCGAGTGGAGACGGAAGCGAGTGATGGTGCTCTAAGCTGGTCGACGATCGGCTGCCTCCAATCATCGGTCGTAGTGTCCATCGGTACCAAGTCCAACGTCGTGCAAGGGGCCGTCCTTTTGATAATGGTTAGCACCCGTTGTTCGCCGTCAATGTCTATCTTTGACGCGATCGTGGCTAAGCTGTCCGCATGTCGGTTGTGGCACCTGCTGTGATGTTCATATTGGATATGACCAAGTTGTCCCTCCAAGTGTTGTACTAAGGCACGATAAGGTGCCAAGGCTGGCTCCCTGACTGCAAACTCCCCATCGGCCTGCTTCATGATTAGATTCGAGTCCCCCTTTACACGCAATGATTTAGCCCCCATGCTGATGGCTAGCATGAGGCCAATGACGAGGGCCTCGTACTCGGCTTCATTGTTAGATACCGGGAATGCGAGTTTGAAGGATAGGGAGGTGGTAACACCTTCTGGGTTCCAAAGGACAATGCCGGCACCGCCTTGCCGGATGGGAACTCCATTGGGGTCTTTACTAGTGGCTGAGCCGTCGAACTCAAGTGTCCATAATTCATCAACATCAGAGGTCAGGGCCGTCTCCTCCCCAGGCAATTGATGTGAGGTTGGTTCATATTGTTGACGTGGGAAGAAGGCCAAGAAGTCTGCAAGTGCTTGGCTTCGCAAAGCTGTAGGATTCTTGATGGATAGGCCGAATTCGGCCAGTAGTAGTAACCAACGAGTAAGTCGTCCAGACAGGGCGGGACGGGTGAGCATGTATCGTAATGGGTCAGCCTTGGTGACGAGTACAATCTGGTGCGACAAGAAGTAGTGTCTGAATTTCTGCGAGGCGTAGACCAAGGCGAAACAATGCTTTTCGAGCTCAGAATAATTGGCCTCGGGCCCTCTAATTGACCGACAGAGATAATAAACCGGGCGTTCCACTCCGTCCACTTCTTGAGCAAGTAACGCCCCTATAGACCTGGGCGTGGAGGTTAGGTAAAGCAAGAGGGGTAGGCCTCGCTGCGGGACAGCCATGGTCTGCGGTGACATGAGGACCGCCTTGATTTGTTCGAATGCTTGTTGTTGGGGTGCACCCCAACTCCACGGTGCGCTTTTGCGCGTCAAGTGTTGGAAGGGCGTGATGAGTTTGGCCAAGGCGGGGATGAACCTGCGGAGATAAGAAACCTTGCCAAGAAAACTTTTTAACTGCTTGGTGTTCTTGGGTGGTGGCATCTCTCGGATAGAGGCGGCCTTGGAGGGGTCAACGTTGATACCCTGTCGACTGACCAGGAAGCCGAGGAATTTGCCGGAGGAGACCCCAAAGGCACATTTGAGCGGGTTCATCTGCATGTTGTATTGACGACATCGATCAAAAACTGCCCGAAGGTCCGCAAGATGCTCACTTTCCTTTTTAGATTTAATAATGAGGTCGTCAACATAGTCTTCCACCGTGCGGTGTATCATGTCGTGGAAGATAGCTGTCATAGCTCTCTGATAGGTGGCACCCGCATTCTTGAGACCAAAAGGCATGACCTTCCAACAAAAGTTACCCATCGGGGTCCGAAAAGCTGTCTTGGCACAGTCATCTGGGTTCATTCGAATTTGGTTGTAGCCGGCGAAGCCGTCCATGAAGGACAGGGTCTCGTGTCCGGCGGCAGCCTCCGTGAGCATATCAATATTGGGCAGTGGGAACTCATCTTTAGGGCATGCCTTATTCAAATCGCGGAAGTCAATACAAACGTGAACTTGTCCGTTCTTCTTTTGCACAGAAACAACATTGGCCAACCAGATAGGATGAGTGATGGGTTCGATGAAGCCAGCCTGCAGAAGTCGTTCGATCTCTTGTTTGATTTTTATTTCAAGTTCGGGACGGAAGGATCGCGTATGCTGTCGAACTGGGATGAACCCGTTGGTAATGTTGAGATGGTGCGTCACCAAGGCAGGATCCAATCCAGGCATTTCGTTATAACTCCATGCCAATACGTCGCGATATTCGCGGAGGAGGGTAACCAATTCCTCTCTTCGGCCTGGGGCGAGTTTCGGGCCAATGTAAGTCAGTCGAGGTTCCTCGCCCGGATCAGCCAGGTTAATTTCTTCAAGATCTTCAGCCTGCGGTCGTGGGCCGTCTTCATAGTAGGGGGTGCAGCGCCCGGTGTAAGCTCGTGATCTGGCGGACAATGCTCGGCCATGCAACACCATTCTGTCTCTGTAGGTGGGTGGTGGTTGAGGCAGTCGGGGAGCGGACCCCCCGGACACCGTCATAACTGGTAGATGACCCTTCCGTCCTTGATGACGCGCTGGAAGGTAGTTTCAAACTTGGGCTTTTTGGGCTTGGGGGATGAAGGCGGGGAAATTGTAGGGGCATCAGATGGTGATGTTGAGGTGGATGCTTTGTTCTTGTTGTTTTTCTTGGACTTGGACTTGGATTTGGGTGGCTTGTTCCCACACAGCTCATCCCAATCTGGTAGCTTGGTGGAGTGGATGTGAGTGGCATTCTCATTATCTGCAGCAAGTTCGGTGAAGAAGGAGGCCTCGGCAAAATAAGACTCGGCGCACTCGAAAGGGGCCTTGGTTGCGGGGATGGTTACTGCTACCTCATGTCCCGTAGGACCGGCCACCAGTTTCACACACTGGTGGTACGTCGAGGGAACAGCCTTGTTGACATGGATCCAAGGTCGCCCAAGTAGGAGGTGGAAGGAAGACTCGCTATCTATCACATGGAAAGTGGTGTCACGCCGGACAATTCCGACCATTAGGTCGACAGTGATGTGGCCAAGAGTGGACTGGGGGCCCTGCCCAAAGCCAGTGATTTTGATGGGGTCCCGAATGATCTTTCTTGGCGGTATACCGGCCCGCTGCAAAGTAATGAGGGGGATGATGTTGATTGAGGCGCCGTAATCTACCAAGGCGCGGCGGAAGCCGGTGCCGTTGACAGTGCATTCAAGGTATAGTGGCCGGTTATGGTGCTCGACGGTAGGTGAGTCCTCATCTAAAAATATAAATGCGGTGGAAGGGACATGTCTGAGCTCAGCCTGGGCGGTGAAGCACTCGGGCCCGAGGCCTGTGGTGACCTCGATCAAGCAATCTGAGAGATAGGTCCGCGCCGCGGGTGAAAACCCCATTTCATCAAAGAAGCCTTTGATCTTCGTCATTTGGCCAGCCGAGGACACTGGCTGGGGGGTAGGAGGTATGTGAGCTGTGATCAAAGGCGAGACTTCCGCAGAAGCTTCGGGGGCGAACGGCTCGAAGTGGTCGGTGGTAACCATGAGCACCTGGTGCTCGCGGTTATCGTTGCCATGGTTTGGTTATGGTTCTTTCCTCACATCATTGTTCTTTCGCAGTTGTAGCTCGTCTGACGCGACTTTTCTTGCAAAGATGGCCCGCAACGCATTGCAGTTCTTGAGAGGATGACCGAGGGCCTGGTGGAAGGGACAGTAGTTGGGCCTGGTTCTTTCCTCGTCCGTGATGGGGATTCGCACAGGTGGTAAATGGAAGTTGTTGTCGTTGACAACCCATTCTGTCAATAGATCCTTCACTGTATTTAAATCGCACGGAAAGGCAGGCGGAGTCTCCTGTTATCGCCGTTTGTCTGGTTGTTGGTCCCTATCCGGGAACTGGCGCTTAAAGCCAGTGTAATTACTGACGTTGCTGTTGTTGTTGCCGGTGCTGGTGCCGCTGCGCTGGGTACTGGGTGGGGCTGCTGAGGCCACTAGTGCACTCTGTGGCCGAGGTCTCCATGGCTTGACAGGCCCGACCGTCTCATAAGTACGTCTTGCCGTCTCTTTGAGATGTCCCCATGATCTCAATTGTAAGTTCTCGAGGTGCACCCGGTACACGTCGTTCATATTCTTGATGCATATGGGCACCAGGGTCTCATCCTTACTGAAATCCGTGCACTCGAGGCATTTAAGATGAAAGCGATGTACATATTTGGTCAAGTCTTCGACGGGGGCTTGGCGAATGCCGGCGATGTCCACTATGGTGACGCGCTCAGCTTCGTAGTGGAATTTGTCCATGAAGAGTTGGACCATTTCATGCCATGAATGGACTGTCCCCGCAGGGATCTGGTGGTACCAAGTGTAGGCCAAGCCTGTAAGGGACTTGTGGAATTCTCTCAACTTCAAGCTGTCTCCCGGTCTATACTGCTCTAATGAGCCTGCAAATCTCGTCAAATGCTCACGGGCGTTGCCCTCGCGCCTGTTGAAGAGCACAAAGACTGGTTGTTTGTACTTGAACGGATAGGGAGTGATGGCTATCTCGTCAGCATATGGCGCGTGGCTAGTCAACCGACTTGATGAGTCGGGTGCGGACTGCTGTGACAGTCGGCGCAGAAGCGCGTCAAAGTCAGCCTTTGAAACATAGTGGGAGGGCGGCTCCTCCTGGCTGACCAGAGGTTGGTGGCCGGCCGGTGCTACGCGAGCCCCGGAGTCCCCTGATGGTATAACTTGATGGGCAGGAGCGGTTGAAGGGCGATACATGACGGGTGCTGATGCGGGCAGATGGAGGGCAGCATGAGTGGTCGGACGAGACATATCCACCACTTGGCCTGTCATTTGGTGCTGCTCCATCAAGTAGGGGTTAGGTTCCATCTCAATGGACTCGTGAGTCTCAGAAGAGCTCCTGGCTGGAAGGTGTTGAGGCACCATAGTAGGAGAGACTTGTTGTAATAATGGCCCAAGATCTGGCTGCTGCCTGCGTGGGGGCATCACGGGACGCGGCGTGTCTACCACGGGAGGTGAAGATGTTGTGAGTCCTATCGCTAGGGGTCTGGAGGGTTGAGGTGGCAGTGGTCATGACACCGGTGCCTGGGTAGCGTCAGGGGACGGTTCGGGTCCTGCAGGCTGGACCGGCAGCATAATCTGTTGCGAGGCCATCGCTTGTATGGATTTTTGAATTTCCAATATGGCGGCCATGAGTGAAGCTTGAGAATCTTGTATGCTGGCTATGGTGGGGGTGAACTGTTGGATGGCCGCGTTGACTGCCACTTGCACGTCATGTGTGGGAGGGTCTTGGGGGCGCACAACGCTAGTTCCCTCTTGGTCGTCAGAGTGATGCTCCTCATGGATGGTGGGGTTGAGGCCTTGGCTGGTTGCCCTGGTAACTTTCCGTTGTACAGGCATGGTTCCTAGGATGTGGCAGACTGCAACACGATGTTCACCTCCCCAGCGGAGTCACCAAATGTTGGTGCCGAAAGAGGGTCCTTCGCCACGTCGAGGTGCCATAAGGGATGCAGTCTGAGTTGGCTTCCAAGTAGGCAGAGTGGGAGACAGCAGGGATGACGTAAGGGCTGAGAGCAAGGCTCCTTAGGCAGGTCACGAGGGCTGGCAGTGTCGCGCAGGCAGGGTGATGACGAACAGGGTCAGCAGTCGACAGTCTGTGTCAAGAGTGCAACGTCGAGAGCTCGAAGTCGTAAGCTCAAGTGTCTTTCTCTCACTAGAAATCCAGAGAGAATAGGTTTTAGAGAGAGAAAGTGAAAATGGCAAATGAGGCAGAAGTCTTGAATAAGCTCCAGAATCTACTATATATAGGCACAAATATGCGCGTGTCATCAGCCGACACGTGTCATCCTCTGGGAGTGACACGTCGCCGTAGAGGGTCCCGCAGTCTTGATTGTCCGTCGAATTGCCAGTCCCGAGTTCGTGTCGTCCTGCCCTTGCAGCGTCCCTCTGCCTGTCTGAAGAGACTGACCACGCTGCGGTAGCATGGTCAGAGTAGCCCGTTGCCCCAGCCTCCAGTCCAAGCCCTTACTGAATCCCACGAGATGCGTCAAGAGACGCGCAGAGATCCTGGCAGCGGTGAGGGTAGCCCCTGCAGCCAACTGTCAGGCGTGCCGGACACGATGCCCTCCGAGGACCTCCTCCCGTCCATGAGTGACTCGCGGTTCATTGCCCTGGCAGTGTCGATGATCAATGATAACATGAGCGCACATGCTCACAGCTTGATACTCAGAGTCCGTGGCGAGGGGTCCTCGTGCCGTAGCACTACGAGCGGAGCCCCCCGTGAGTCCGTCGGGTGATTGTGCCGGTGATGGCTTTAGGGTTGTAAGCCCATCCTTGTTGCGAAGGCCGGAACCTCCGGTTGATTGTGCTCACGAGGGCCGGAGCTCGTCGGTTGATTGTGCTGGCGAGGGCCGGAGCCCCCGGTTGGTTGTGTCGGTGATAAAGGGCGTCACGCGACTACTAGTGATGAGTGAGCGTTGCTGAATGCGTTGAGTGAGGTGATGGCAGTGGTAAGCAAGTCCCCTCCCCCCAAGGACAAGGGAGGCCGACCCCCTCACAAAAGGGGTGGCCGACCCCCTCACAAGGTGGTGGCCGACCCCCTCACCAAAGGGGTGGCCGACCCCCTCACCAAAGGGGTGGCCGACCCCCTCATTAAAGGGGTGGCCGAGCCCCTCACCAAAGGGGTGGCCGAGCCCCTCACCAAAGGGGTGGCCGACCCCCTCACCAAAGGGGTGGCCGACCCCCTCATTAAAGGGGTGGCCGACCCCCTCACCAAAGGGGTGGCCGACCCCCTCATCAAAGGGGTGGCCGACCCCTCACAAGGTGGTTGGCCGACTCCCTAGCAAAAGGGGTGGCCGACCCCCTTCTCAGGGGGGTGGCCGAGCCCCCTTCCTCAGGGTGTGGCCGACCCCTCGGGGGGGAGTATACTTTCGATCGCCGTCTGAATGCTTGAGGTGCGGAGCGCTTTGACCGAGCAATGATGATGTTTGAGCATCGGACTACCGAGCGCGTGACGTGTCGTGCCACTGGAGCCTTTTAGCGGGCCCTGAGGTGCGGTCTGCGGGTGACGTGTCGTGCCACTGGAGCCTTTTAGCGGGCCCTGGGGTGCGGTCCGGATAGGTTGTGAACATATGCATAATAGATTATACTATTCTTAATTAATGCAACAACTTGTGAGAATAATAATCCAACATCCGACAATTAACTAAAGATAACAATTCAACATTTGTTGAATACTACTAAAAGTTAACAATTGAGTTAATTCATATAAATCAACCAGTTGCTTGGTTACCAAAATGAACAAATATCGCAACAAATGTAACGTCAAATCTGGTCACATAAGGCAATCATCCACCAAACTCGTCGAATGTTTCATCGTTGCCATCCTCAGTAACATCAGTCGCGGTAACTTCGGCCTGTAACAAAGCAATTAGAGGCATGTTGTATCAATGTACTTGCATAACCAAGCCTAAACATGAATCCAACCTAAAATATGTGAGTCAAACAAAGATGGAACTACATAAAAAAGGTGGTAAAACACCGGAAGCTACTCCTAGTTAGGACCATCTAGATTAATTAACAATGGCAAGTTCTATACAAAATGGTTAAGCATGCTTGAAAGCTAACAACATTTTTTTGCATGAGTACCTAAACTGCAAATAGGGAATAACCCAGCAAATAACAAGCTACTAAAGAAATAGTCTTAAACACCACAACAAGACACGAAACTAAAGGAACCAGATCTCAGAGAAACAATAGAGAAGGCGATCTAAATTAACTCCTCAAATCTCTTAAAGCTTCCTCACTTGCAACTGCAGGAGACAACTCTACTGCTGAGAAAGTACCTAGCAATGTACGAGACTAGAATGCAGGAAACTAGGTAACCTGTGTGGAAGTCCTATGGCAATGCTCAGGTAGAACTGTACTTTTATCTATCTTGAATAGGCAGAACTACACCCCAAACACCACCAAGAAAAGGACCATCACAATGATCATAAAATCATTTTAGGCCCCAGCCACTGCAACCATGAAATCTACATGTGAAATTTGACCTTCACAATGACCACCCTCGCTGCCATAATCATGGGCACATAGCACCTAAAATATGTATCAAGTAGAAATTTCAAGTCTTGTCCTAGGGGTCAAACCTCTAAGACATAGTGTCAGCAACTCAAACCACTAAGACACAATACCATCAAAAGTTTAAAAACTCCTTGGGGTCAAACCACTAAGGCACAGTACCAGCAGCTCAAACTCCAATTCTACTGCCTGCCTATACCAAACTTGGACTCAAAGCTTGGTTTACATGCTTTAAGCATCTTCTTGAGTGTGTCATTTTTGTTCAACTTTTCATAGAAACATTGCTGAACTGATACTTAATATTGAATTAGTTGCAAGACAGTTATTCAACTTATACCAACCTCTAATAATATTCCTGTCATTTCCTTGCAAAACTAATCCAAACAATACTCTACCAAATAGCCTTAAACATGAATGAAGCATGAGGTTTGATACCTGTTGCAGGTCCTTCTCTTTCATCCGTTTTTCCACCTCAATCTCTACAAGCTTAGCAATTTCACTCTTTTTCACCTTTTGCACCTCAAGCTCCACAATCTTAGCAATTTCGTCTTTCCAATTTTCGGAGGCTGGAGGCTGGTCTAGTGAAATACGCATCGATGCCCTGGCATCTCGTGCGGTTTCGCGAGTACCATGTATACGTCATTTCTTATCGCGAACCCCAGGCGTTTGTCGCCACAATTCTGTTGCATCATAATCTAGCAAGGAATAGTTGGGCTCCTGAGAACTAATTTCATCAAACCTCACAGCATATGCATCCTGTAACTCATGCAAAATGCAAGTCGAGTTAGAGATTCATCAGACATGAGAGATGAAAAATTAACTGCAAAAACAAACTTATGCGGATAGCCCCCTGCGATCATCCAATCTTTTTTCCATCCAACTACGATCAACCGACATTCTAAAAACTCCCGGGACTGGTCCTAGAATGCAAATTAGAGATTAGAAAAAATATACAATGCAAGGCATGTTTTCCAGGGCAAAGTTCAAGGCATCAGATGTACAAAGAGCATATGCAGTGGAAACACTAAGTCTTGTATGAATGAGATGAAGTAGAAACACGAAGTGCAATGCATTTTTCTCAAGGCCCTAAGCGTTAAGATCCAAATTACAGTGCAAATTTTGACACCTTCAAACCACTACAACTTCTCTTTCATCCAGCCTTGGCATGCAACATGGCATACTTGCAACTACCTTTAATTCCTTTACTACTGATTCTATGTTCACTGTGTATTATCATCCTTGGTAAGCTATGGTTGCATCATATGTGAAGTAATTTTTCCTGCATCTGCTACAAAACTGTTTGTTCTGAATTTATAATACCTTACGACCAATACATGAAGTCAGCTAAATTTGATCATTCAGTTGGAACGAGATTCAGAATGCAGTTTGCAGTCCATTATACTATTAGAAGGAGAAACTTATAATTGAACATGTGGTTAAAAGTTTACTGAGTTGGTGAAGTAATACTAATAATGCTGCCTCACTGATGCATAGAAGTCCACAAAGAAGAAAGTCTGCTCTTGTACTGCTATTGGCTGCAAGTTTGAACTAGGGGTGCAACTTGGGCGGGCTGAACGGGCCTAAGGGTTAGACCATGACCAGCCCGCTCTCCAAAAGTCGTGCCCATGTCCAGCCCAACCCATCTACGGGCCAAATAATATGTGTCCACGCTAAGCCCATCCAAATTTTGGTGGACACGGGCTGGAAGCGGGCTGTCCACGGGTTGTCCATGGTTACGAATTACTTTTTTTTTTAAAACGATTCCAAAATATATCATTGACCATCTAACTTCTAAAATTTATCGATGATAATGAAAAAAAAGTACATTAAAGTCTCAAAATGAACTTAAATATAAGCACAGAAACAAATATTTAGGACAAAGTGAGAGAGAAAAAGACAAGAATCTCCAATTTTATAATAAGAAATAAAGTAGGAAAAGTAAAGACTTCAAAGATCTCTAAACATGAATGAAAAAGTGGGAACCGTCGCTCGATCTTGTTCAGAAAAATAAAACAAGAATATGCGCATTACTTCAGCTTTGGGGCTTTGACTTTGTAGAAGTGGGGGCTGAGAGTTGAGAAAGTACAAAATAGAAATTGTATTCTATTAGGTTAACAGTTTGACAGTCGAGATTGCATAAACTTATGCGATCCACAGTTTTTAATGACTAAAGGAAACAAAATAAATATATTGTAACATATACATACATATATATATATATATATATATATATATATATATATATATATATATATATATATATATTAGACCGGCTGGTTTTCCCACGGGCTGGACGGGTTTGTAAAAACCTTTTGTCCATGTCCAACCCATATATTTTAAGGACCCAAAAATTTGAGCCCACGTCCACCATGGTCACTACAAAAGTAAGTCCATGCCCATATTTTTGTGGGCTGGCACGAGTTGTCCACAAGTTGCCCGACTCAAGTTGCACCCCTAGTTTGAACTCCACTAACACCCAGCAATCACCCCCTGCCTTAAAAATGGCACTGCATTATTTGAGCAACCCTAGCTCAACGCATCCTGAGCCATCTAATTTGCCTCCTGTTGGTGGCTATACCAATTGGATATCCCCAACTAGCTTTCCAAGGGAGGGATCCCTTGCAGAAAGCTCAGATACTGGAAACTCAAAGGAAAGAACAAACAATAAGCAAGGCATTGGAAGTCTACAAGCTGAACTGGAAACTTTGAAAGAGTCCAACCGGATAGCTGAAGAGAAAATTGAAAATTAAAAGTTGATAAATGAAGATCTCGATACCCAGCTTATCATGGCAAAGTTTAGATTGAATGAGGTTTCGCAGAAGTTATCATCTGTTGAAGTGGACTAGATAACATAATTCACTGCTGTGAAAAGTTAGAAGCAACCTGTTTGGAGCTCTAACTCCAACTAGAAAGGTACCTATTGTTCTATTCTGACCCGAGTTCCACACGCCTTCGCCTACGACTGCAAATGATGGGATCTATGGAGTGGAGTGACTATCCTTAATCTCCTCTTCCATATCTCCCCCCCCCCTTTTACCTTCGGCTATTACCGGCTAGCAAGGCTTGGCCCACTATTTTCTTTGTTTGAAAACGAAAAGCGGAAAGAAGAGTAGGTTCTCATTTTTTGAATATGTAACTTGCAGTGTGACAGACAAGGAAATTCCAAAGCGCAGTGTAGACAATGGGAAGCTGCTCGAGAATGTAAGTTCCTTTAGTTTTTGACAACTAAAGCTATATCACTTTTCTGCTAAATTGAATTCTCTATTGTATACTTTTACTGCTTAGGACTATGCTCAGCCCCTCACGCTTTTTGGGCTTACGGGGCTGAGTTAGGAGTCCGTTCACTCAATCCTTACTTGTACAGATTGCTTCATCCAGATGCATAAGCTATTGTATGACTACACTTACAAAGATCTTTCTTACTATATTTCTGGAGGAAATGTCTTTGATTATGGAAACAGTCAAGTGGACGGATCACCACTATCGTTCATTGGCAGTGCGACGACAGGTGGTGGTTGCTACTGGTGTTCTTTTTTATGATATCTACCAATGAACTGTGAACTTTTACAAGAATATATGTTAAATGGGTTTTAGAACCCAACCCCACATAGCTCGATTTTATATTGAACCAAACCATTTTTGAAAAAATGAGAAACCAACTTTTTCATGGGTTGAGTTGATTAAAACCATTAATACCCGACCCAACTTGCACCGAATATAGCTTAAAATGCAATCTTTGTATGGCTGCCCCGGTATCGAGTGTAGGTCAAATTTGGTATTTAGTATAGTTGTCTTGATATCTGAGCAGCCCCCTTGATCCGAACCCGCCCCACGTACAGTACTCCCTCCGTCCTAAAATATTTGACCATGTTTGACTTGTACGCTTATTTAGGATATGAGTTATAGTTTATGAGTTTTCCAATATATCCCAAAAGAGACAGAGAGTGAGAGGCGGAGAAGAGGCCAGGGGAGAGAAAATGAGTTGGTGGAGGATTAAATGAAGAGAGAGAAATAAAATAAAAAAGTGTAGAAAGGGTAAACATTGAAAACACTTATAGAATATTTCTTAATTTGGAAAGTGATTAATTTTTTTGGCAAAGCCAAAAAGGAAATATGATCCGTTTTTTTGGGAGGGAGGGAATATATGTTTAATTAGAACCCTAATTCTAAATCTGATCCTAAGATGCTGTGATACCCCGAACGTATCGAAAAATTAATTAACACTAAGCTGATTAATCAACGGGAAATATTTTATTGAGTAACGTCTTATTGGCGTTAATTAAGTGGCAGGAAGTGGGAAGAGGTGTCAGTGTAGCTTTGGGGTCAAAGTGAAATTTTCCTAATTTTAGAGGGGCAAAAAGTTAATTACATAAAGTTTAGGGGTTATTTTAGAAATATGAAAACTATTGGGGGTCAATTCATAAATTTTGAAAACCTTACCTCATGTTAGGGTGGTGACTAAGTTAGGTTAAATATATAATAATGAAGGGATAGAAATTCGGGTGAACAAAAAGAAGAGGGAAAACGAAAACACTAAACAAAAACAAAGAAGAAGAAAAAGAACACAGAGCAGAGTAGAGGAAAAAGGGCTCGCGGGCTGAAATCAGAGGGAGAGAGGGGAGGAAGGAAGGAAGGATTTTCTTCAACGTAATCTCCCTCTAGTGCTTGGGTGTGTTTATAACACCATGTGGTGAGTGTTTTCTATAGTTGCAGCGTATGCGTTTGTTGGGTTATTCAAGGCTGCCATGGGTGTACGCGCGAGTTCAGGTGTGGATTAATGTGTAAGGTGTAGTTGTGCGGGTTGGAAGACTACGGGTGAGTTAGCACTGAGTGTAAGGATTCCATTCGTGAGGTTATGCGGGTGTTAGTGTGTGTAGAGTATGTTTCAGAGAGTGTGCGTCAAGGTGTGTGTGTGTTTATGTGTGTTTCGGGTGTGTGATTCATGTGTGTAGGTGTATATTTTTATTGATAAAATGTGTTAATGTGTGGGTTTCGGTGTAATAAGGTGGTTTAGGATTGTTTAAAGTGTGTGTTTTAAATCAGATATATGTCACTAAGTGTGTGACAGTGTGGTATAGTGTGTGTGCGTGTAAAGGGGTGAAAGGGAAGGGGGAACAGCAGCAGCTTTGCTGCTGTGCTGTGAGTTTTTGGTGTGTATGTGAATTTGTGAGGGTGATGTGGGTGTTAGAGTGTATACATGGGTGTGTGTTTTAGGTAATAAGCTGTCTAACGGAAGTAAATTAGATGGTGAAGTGGAGAAAATGTGAGGTGTGGCTGTAGACAGTGGAAAAACAGGAAGAAGAAGGTGCGGGGCTCAGCTGGGTGTGTCAAATTATGTAAACTGTGAACAGTACCTGTAATAGTCGCTAAAGGGCTCAGGGTTTAGGCAGTGTGTTGAGTGAATTTTTAAAAATAGGTAGAAGCAGAATTAGACAAAGTGCAAAAAACAGAACCCATATATTTTTAGGAGATCTAAATCAGGGAAAACTTTCAGATTTTTGCAAAGACTGGAAAGGGGTTAACCGACCCGGGGAACCGTGAAACTTTACAGTGTAATTTAAAATACCAAACTAGCGCAATTTCACGCGAAACTTTTATGGGGATCTTAGGATGTTGAGAAGTTTCATTTCGCAAGATTTCGGGTCATTCCGAAGTTGTTTGTAAATTTTGGCCGAACGGGCTTTTAAGCGCTCAGTCCGGACACCGGTTCGGGATTTTCAGGCGAAAATTTTCTAATACACTTTTTAGCTTGAGAATGACTTCGAGAGGATAAAAATAACCTTTGTAAGTGCTTTTGAGATTTGTTTGGTCCTGGGAACCCTCATGGGGGCATTTCGGTTAATTGCCACCCGAAGATGGGCATTTTGGTAATTTGCCACTAGACAGGGGTGAACTCCACACTTTGGCAAATGACTTAATTGAGAGTTCTAGAATAACGAGAAGTGGGGAACGGGTTAAAATTCCTAAATGAAGGGTATCAGCACTAGTGCGGTGCTACGCTAGGGTAAAGACCCGGCAGTCAGGTCAGAGTAGTTGACCGTTGTAGAACTCGGTAAATAACTGATAAAATAAAAGTAGAATAATTTTGTATTATGATGGTTAGTGGCTAACAAGTAAAGTCTTATTTGATTAGGTGACCCTGCTCGCGACGGTTTGAAGTTTTTAGGCTTGTCGGCTAAAAGCTAGCAAGGTAAGGATAGTACGGTTCTCTGTATGCTACGAATTTGCTCCTCGTGGCATACACCTCATTGATGATGTGAAGTATGATGAACGTTTTTTGGTGAATATGATGTAACGGCGGTTGTTGTGCTGGTACCTCTCATGTCTTGAAATGTTGTTGTGGTTTTCGACTAGCTTGTTCCCTAGTCTACTATGTGTGCGTTATTAATAATTCCAAGTTACTTTGTTGATCCCCGGTCGCGTGTATGACCGGAATTTCTTGTTGAGAGGTGGTTTGTTGATTGAGGACATAAGGTGGACTCTGTTCCCTTAGTCCGTCCAGTTGTTGTAATGTGTGTGCTTCGACGATATCGTGGTTAGGGGACGAACACTCTTCGTGAGTTCCCTTCTTGTGCTTGATGTCTCTTTTATTTGTTTGAGACTGAGATGAACATCCCGAATTACGGGACATTATGTGAAAGGAGGGCCAGTGAAACATAGTCACCGGCAAACAGGATGTAGGGCGCGCGGTTCGAGTCAGTCGTGTCGATCGAGTCCAGTCAGTTCAGTCGGTGTCTGCATTTCATTGGACTTTACTATAATATTGTGATTTTAATGGCTTGTGTTTTATTGATGTTTAACTTGGTGATTTGGTGTTCACGTGCATTGTAATCGCTCAGTCGGTTCGGTCAGTCCTGTTCATTAAATGTGGTGATAATGTTGTTCTGTTGGGCCTTAAAGCCGCTCAGTCTGACTGAAAGTAAAGAAAACATGTTGCTTGATGTATTGAATTGATGTGGTGTCATCCTTTGAAATTCTGGATTCTTGATATCATTGAGATTGATTATCATTTCTCCCAAGGCTGTCACTTCGTTGTCTACGTTGTTCCTCGTATTATCTTTACTGGGCGATTTGCGCTCATTCCTTAACTGAAATGTTTTAGGTAGTCACGACGAAGTAAGGGAAACTTCAAGGAAAGGGAAGGAGAATGAGCTTATTCAGTGAACAGAAAAGTAAGACGATGAGATGCGTATTTTGGGAACTAGACATTTTGTGTAAATACTTCCGTTGTGCTCGTGTTGAGATTTACGATGAAATTTTTTGTACGGATGGGTTTTTGTGAAACCTTATGTATATTCAAGGATGTTTTTAGAATTGCTCTGTATCAACAGGGTTTATAATGCAGTCATGACTGACAACCCGGCTCTGGTGACGTCACTAGGGTTGGGGGTGTCACAGATGCAATCTCAGCCGTCCATCTTGTTCATATAAATAGTGGACCAAAACCCTAACCACAGTTTCTCTCCCTTCTTCTCTTTTGCCAACTCATCCATTTCACCTTTTCTTTGTGCCACATGGTTACCACCTCCATGGAACACCTCACCACTTCCACTGGTCCACCGTTCACCAAACCCTAGCCATAGCCCACCTTCTAGCGTCGAGTGTGTTGGAAATTGCGGTCCCTAAAACATCAGCCCACTATTTCTTCATTTCATGGGTCACATTTCTCTTTACCACTTCCACTCCTTCACTATGCACCAAACCAGTTGCGTCGCCAACATCCAAGGCTCAAGCCACATACTACCATCATCCACGGTTCAAGCCACAACAGTTGCGCTGCCATCATCCATTGTTCAAGCCACACTAGTTCATCTAAAACTAGTTTGTCAATTCTCCTTCTCTTTTTGTTTACGCTAATCTTGACAAGATGTCGACGTGGGTTTCTTTTTCTTCATATAAGTGTTCATCAAAAGTAATCCAATAAACATGAAAAAATTTAGCTTAAGACATAAAGCTAGAATAAAATGAAAAATCAAAAGACTAAAAGCTAAAGAGTTGGACAAATGTAGAACTATCTCAACCTAGTAATAGTCATCAACAATTTAGCTGTCGATTCAACAATTTGATCGTATTCTAGATGTGAATTTTTCTTACACATATTTTGTGTCGTTTTTTATTTTATGCATATTGTGGACCAGATTCTTCTTGGATGAAACATTGCTATTCGATGTCTACATGAGTTCTTCTTTACATTAGGGCCAAATTCTAAATTTCAAAAAATTATGGTGTTGGTTTTGTTCAAAATTTGAATTTACAAAAAATTGAACTTTGGCAAATTTTGAACTTGCGCAAATTCTAAACTCGCAGAAATTATATCTTAAGATATTGATTTGACTTTGATGATTAAGAGTTTTCATGTATTAGGCTAGCATATTGCAGAAATCTAATGAAGTTTTATTTCTTTTCAAAATGTCAAAACAGATAAAATCATGTCTTCAAACGAAATCAACTCTGCAAAATGCAACTTAAGTGTCATTTGGCTTGGAATTCTACGTTTACGTCTTATTCTTCTATTCCTTACCTTCTACGTGTGGAAGCAAACTCCCATTGTTGGCTTCAAGAGAGCATCCAAAAAGTTCCTAACAAAAAATGCAGATATGAGAATGTCAAAGAGATACGTGGCCCGAGGACAAGTTTCCTGCAAGGAATTTTGCAACAATTGGTACAACTTCAAGTTGTTTCGAGAAGAAGAAGACCAAGAACTGAATCGTCTGAACAAATAGGAGGATTTGACCCTTAGTTAAATGAAACATAGGTACAAGCAAGAGCGCGTACGAGGTTTCAGAGCATTGATCATCTCTAATATAGTGGGTGTTGGGTGGCAAGCAAGAAAGGGTTTAAGTTGTGGAGAGAGCTTCGATGGGAGTGTCATTATTTGAAGAATCTCTCAACTAAGATTTAGCCTGTCATTCTAAGTTAAAGAGATATCTTAGAGAGTTCCTAAGAAATAAGTGTATATCAGAGGATGTCAAAAAGATATATGTCCATTGGAGAAACTCCTTGCAAGTTTTCAATGGGTGCAATCTTCGAGTAACTCAAGAAGAAGAAAACAAAGAACTGGATCGTCCAAACGAAAAAGGAGGATTTGGCCCCTCATTCTTAGTCAAAGTAACCATGAAAATGGCTTTCTAAGGATAGCCTTCAGTTGCCTATAACGAAATCAGTACTTCCTTTCCTTAACTCTGGCCATATGCTAACAGAGATTATTTTTTTCCTTTTAAACCTCATTCTCAAAAGCCCTAATCACTTATGCCCTTCTGATTTCCGCAGCATCAGTTTGTGCAACACTACCTACAAATTTATTTCCAAACTTTAGCTAATCATCTTTGAATTATTATTCTTCTCTTATATCAAAATTCTTAAATGCTTTCACGAAAGGAAAAAATATTTCTGACAACATCCTAGTGGCTTAAGACCTGACGAAGATAATTTGACCACATAAATCAAGGAAAGTTGTGAAAGTAGCCTTAAAAATAGATATGAGCAAGGCGTATGATAGATCACCGTGGGACTTCATAGAAGCTGTTCTTACTCAATTTGGGTTCTTGTTCTTCCCAATTCATCTTATCATCCAAAACATTTGTATAGTATCTTATGCCATATTGATTACTGGATCCCATCTTGCCCATGGCATCCTCGATGTGGTAGTCGACAGAGGGACCCTAAATTATCATACATTCTTTAACTATGTTATAAAGTTTTATCAGCTACTGTATCACAAGCTTGGTCTTTTCAAGGCATTAAGGGAATATGTCTGGGAAAGGAGCTGAGCCTGATAACCATCTCATGTTTTTATCACAAGCTTGTATTCTTCCATATGGATTTAATAACTTGTAAAACTTTCAATCAACTTAAAGTCTTCTTGTAACAGCTCTGACCAATGGTTCAACTTCGACAAATCATCACTACTCTACAACCCCAATAGCAGCCACCATATGATTCAATATGCTTGCTCTCTATTCAACCGGCAGGAGAGGTCTCCCTATGAACAATGTCGGGCGTACTATGTTAATCCAATATGTACTAACTGGTTTATTTTTTTTTATCTTATGCACAATTGCTTTTTTCGTGTTTAGAGTTAATTATTCGGTTTACCACTGTACTATTAGCCAAATTCAACTTTGGTGATTGGATATCAATTTGTTTCAAAGTGACCACTACATTCTTAAATTCATTAAATCAGGTCACTCCATTAGCTTCTGTCAATCCAAGTCCATCAATTTAAGGGCAAAACTATCCTTTCTATTTCTCCATTCTTCTTCCTTCTTCTTTTTTCTTCTTCCAAGTCCAACACCACCACCACCCACCACCACGACTCCACCACCAACCACAAAGCACACACACGCACACACACATGCTTGTGACATACGGAAGGAAAATCTTCCTTCTCGCAAACTCTATACACAACATGCCATTATTTTTAGTTCATGATTGGCTCCTCAACTGTGTACTGACACGACGTCGCGGGCACACACACACACACACACACACACACACACAGACGCGTGCATGAACAGTCATACGGGCACGTGCACTACAAGAAAAAAGGCTTTTAGCGACGGGGAAATCCGTCGCTAAAAGCCTTTATTCCGTCGCCAAAACAATTAGCGACGGATTCACCGTCGCTAAAAGTCCCTCGTATAAAAGCCCGTCAGTAATAGTTTAGCGACGGAATTTTGAACTCCGTCGCTAAATATGTAATTTTTTGCGACGGATTGATTTTTAATTAGCGACGGATATTCCGTCGCTAATTATATTTTTAGTATTTTAATTTATTTTCTTTTTTATAAAATTAGTGAAGGAATAATTTTTAGTGACGGAATATTCCGTCGCTAAAAAGCTTATTTAGCGACGGATTTAATCCGTCGCCAAAAATCAATTTTTTTTTGAATTTTTTTTTTATTTTTCAATTACCCAGACCTGTAATACAATTTTCATTTCTCAACAACAACGCGCAATAATCAATATAGAAAGAAATATATATAATCAATTATAAAAAATATTTCAATATAAAAAAGACTCATATGTACAAGCCGGGAATCGAATACAGCCGGTTAGGGGAGGGGAGAAGAGTACAAGCCGGGCACGGGGGGCGGGGGGAGGAAGCTAGGAACGGGCACGGGAAGGGGCTCATCAGGGGTCGCCGAGTCCCGGATCTGGATCCTGCTGATCCGGGGCCGGCTCGGCATGTCCAGCAGTGCCCTGCTCCCTGATCATCCTCACCACCACTGTAGCAATGCGCTGGATCTCCTCGTCGTCCAACTGACGCTGAGGAGCCGGTGTCTGTGGAGGGGCAGCAGGGGGTGAGGACGCTCCTATCACGGCACGAGCAGTCGTGCTAGGCAGGCCGCGTATGCGGCCTTTCGGCCGATTCACGACCTCCGGCGTATCCAGCCATCGCTTCAACCCCCCAGTACTCGCAGCCGTACTAGTGGACGCTGATGGCTGTCCGGACTGCTGCTCGGACCCCCTTAGCTGTTCATACGAGGCCTGCAAAAACAGTGGTTTAACGATATGTTAGGGCATTAATTAACGAAACGGACATTGAGGATAGAAAGACAAAACATTAACAACTTAAATAAATTGACTCACATCGATCCGCCGGGCAATATCTGAAATATAGTCGCCCGCCCGGTGCGCCTCGTCCTTGTCCTTCTTCCGCACGTGCGTCTGAGTATAGGTCAGAGCTATGACCTCATCCTCCTCCAGATCCGGGTGCTCGACCGCGTTCATGTGTCGGACGATGTCGTGTGGCACCGACCCCCCCGTGTGCGTCGGATCTCTATTCTGTCTGTTCTCAGCCCCGCTCTTACTCTTGGTCCCCACCTGGACCGCAGCCCACCGATCTATCATGTCCCCCATACTCGGTGAGATATCCAATATGGGGGATATCTCGTCATGTCCGTCATCGGGCAGCAGCGCTTCTTCGGTCCCGTGCATCGTGGAGCCATCGGCGGTAATTCTTGCCGATGTAGGCAAAGAAGGCCTGCTGCCCCAGTGCCTGCTAATCAGGTGAGTCAAACATGAACCCCTCCTGTAAGGCATTCAATAACACAAATTACAACATAAAACAAACTGTAATTAACCATTTACTAACGCTGAAAAAAATACTTCACCGTACCAGCCACTCCTCCCATAGGGCCTCCCTCGCAGCGGCATCCCAGTCCTTCCAGTACAGGCGTGGCTCGAAGAATCGGCCCTTCACAAGAACGCCGATCTTCGTCCTCGCCATATTCTCCAGGATCCTGCCAAAGAAGTAATTAAATTAATTAATACAGTTCAAATATAAATTAACACCCCAAAATTTTAAACATAAGGCATGAGGTGATATTTTTAGTACTTACAGGCCCTCCTGCGTGAGCGTAACTCTCTGTTTACGCTGGGGGTCGATGCGTACCCCGCGTGTCGGACCACGGCCTCGTCGAGATCCTACAAAACACAGACATTAATACAGTTCAAATGTACTTTAAATATAAGGCTAGCGAAAATGTACTAAACACCGTTATAAACTATACCTGAGGTAGAACCCACGGAAGATGGAGAATGCACGCGCGTGTGGGATGAATCTGCGTCGGGCTGGGGCGACGACTCGGGCTGGGGCTGGAGCTGGAGCTGGGGCCCCATCTGCTGTCCGCGATCACTCTGTGCCTCGTTATCAGGAGGCAATGACGAGGTGGGACTAACCGGGGAGGAAGCAGCTCGGCGTCCAGCCCGGCCACGAATAGCCCGTATCCTATCCATATCTGACTTCATATAGATTATATACAAAGACATTAACACGTGAAAACCAATAATTTAGGCATAAATCAGCATCGGCACATATATATATATATATATATATATATGAACGGATGTGCAAAAACACATCAATAAACACCAAGTTCTAAAATGTTACTACATTTTTCCCGTGGTGTTACAACATTACAAGTCAATCATTTTCAGTTTGCGAATCATCTTCATCA
>JAVXUO010001433.1:0-92395 GCA_033065855.1 Escallonia rubra
TACCGGCTGCAAGGCCCATGTGTATGCAGTACACCGGAAAAATGAAAACCATTGGGTTGTGACGGGAGTGGAGTTGAGCCATAATCATCAGTTGATGACCCCTAGTAAGATTGGTCAAATTCATCAACACCGAGAAATTAGCGCGGCACACAGACAACTGATTTTTACAATGGCCGGGGCTAAAATTCCACCTTCTAAGATGATGGGGGTTTTCTCAAGCCAGGCTGGGGGGATTGACAAGTTGAGTTTCAACGAAGTAGACCTTCGAAATGAACTTCGTGCTCAGAAGAGAGAGTCTTTCGGTAGAGTGATTCTCAAGCTACACTTGATCTCTTCAGGTGCCTTCAGAGTGAGAATTCTGGATTTTTCTACAGTCTCCAACTGGATGATGAGAACCGCATTAGTACTATATTTTGGGTGGACCCCCGTTCTAGAGCTGCTTACCAAAATTTTGGGGATGTTGTGACGTTTGACACCACATACCGCACCAATAAGTACTCTATGCCTTTTGCTCCGTTCACCGGGGTGAACCACCACTATCAGTCAATCTCGTTTGGCTTTGCCCTGCTTAGGGATGAGACGGAGGAGTCATTTACGTGGTTATTTGAAACGTGGCTTCAAGCAATGTATCATATTCCTCCAAAGACCATCATCACCGACCAAGATCTGGCAATGAAAAATGCAATCGCTAAGGTCCTTCCAGATACTCACCATGGCCTGTGCACGTGGCACATAAGCAACAAATATCCCGAACGGCTTCACAATGTATATGCAAACCATCCGGAATTCAAGACTGACTTTAATACATGTGTGAAGAAATCGTTGACGGTAGACGTGTTCGAGGAGAGGTGGGCCACGTTAATGGATGACTACAATTTGCACAATCATGGATGGTTACAATCGTTGTATGAGATCAAGACACAGTGGGTCGGTGCCTACACCAAGAAGTTTTTTGCAGCCGGAATGACTACGACCTCGAGAAGCGAAGCTATGAATTCATTCTTTGATGGGTACGTAGGCCAGTCTTCAAGTATAGCGGAGTTTGTACTAGAGATGCAGAAAGCCGTTTATAGGCAATTGTACCGTGGGAGAGAAGCCGACGCGGATACCGTTTACAAGAAAGAGCCATACTACTTCGTTCACCTTTGGAGGTTCATGCGGCTCAAGTCTATACCAAGGAAATGTTTAGACAGTTTCAAGAAGGAACTACTAAAGTCGAATCAATATGGCATGACAAAGTTGCACGAGTATTCCACCAGAGATCTCAAGGTTTATGCTTTGACAAATGTGACGAATTATGCCAATCCGTGCTCTTCGTCGGCTCCGAGGAACAGAAGACATTTTACCGTAGCTAAATGTATGGACACCGGGTTGGTAAATTGCAACTGTCAACTGTTTGAGCATAAAGGTATACTTTGTCGACATGCGTTAAGGGTTTTGAGCGCCAAGAATGCCCGTGAAAGACCTCCACAGGATATCTTGGAATCGGTGCACGACGGAAGCCAATAGAGTCCGCGGTCACATTCCTTACGTGCCCAATGTTTCAGTTGATTCCGAGCAATCTGAGGTGCTTCGATATAATCACGTTTGTAACATCATGCTGGGCTTATCGGCGGGTGCGGCGTCAACGTTTGATGGGTACAGGTATCAAGTTGAAGCAGCCGAATGGGATAAGGCTAAGCATGAACAGTTTAGGATGGCATTATCCAGAAAGACGGGACCCGACTCGGACGACTCCAGCCGGTAGATTCAATCGAGCCAAACAGCCAGTCATTGACGGCACTAGCATGCAAGGTGAGGAGGACGACATTTTTGATCCAATTATTTCTCAAACAAAAGGGCGAAAACGAGAAATACGCATGAAGAATCCGATTGAAAAAGCAACGGGTCAAAAAAAATTGCGAAAGTGTGCGTTGTGTAATAAGATGACTGATCATGACAAGAGAAACCATTATAAAGTGTTAGGTATCGAACCTGGCAGTATGGTCGAGGAGGACGATGATGAGGAAGAGTGTTAGGGTTAATGTTTCAGTTGTATAACGAATAACTTTTATAATGTTTAAATTTGTGATTTGGTTTGTTGAATCTTTAATTTGTGATTTGGTTTGTGGATTATTGAAATTTTTTGAATGGCATATTCGCGCACGCTTTAGCGCCCAATTCATAGGTTCCTGAAAAATCTAATTGTTCGCACTTTAGTCACGCTTTCAATTACTTCGAAAAATCTTGTAAAATTTTTTTGCTCATTGCACCTCAGGCACGCTAGTTAGCCCATTTGTAAGAATTTCGACGAAAAACGAGACACGTTTTTTTTTTTTTGGTTTTCCTATGAAGGGCCTATTCGGGACACTTAAGGGCCAATTCATAACGCTCGAAAAATCTGTAAATTTTTTTGTCAATTTTTCCGCTCATTGTACCTCAGGCACGCTAGTTAGCCCATTTGTAAGAATTTCGGTGAAAAACGAGATACGTTATTTTTTGGGTTTTCCTATGAAGGGCCTATTCGGGCACACTTTAGGGGCCAATTCATAACGCTCGAAAAACCTTGTAAATTTTTTCCTCACTTTTTTTCCGCCCATTGCACATGAGGCACGCTAGTTCGCCCTTTCTTATGGATGTCGGAGAAAAAGGAGCGACGTTTTTTTTTGGGTTTTCCTATGAAGGGCCTATTCGGGCACACTTTAGGGCCAATTCATAACGCTCGAAAAATCTTGTAAATTTTTTTGTCACTTTTTTTCGCTCATTGCACCTCAGGCACGCTAGTTAGCCCATTCTTAAGAATTTCGGCGAACAACGAGACACGTTATTTTTTGGGTTTTCCTATGAAGGGCCTATTCGGGCACACTTTAGGGGCCAATTCATAACTTCGAAAAATCTTGTAAATTTTTTTGTCACTTTTTTTCCGCTCATTGCACATCAGGCGCGCTAGTTAGCCCATTCGTAAGAATTTCGGCGAAAAACGAGACACGCTATTTTTTGGGTTATCCTATGAAGGGCCTATTCTGGCACACTTTACGGCCCACTTCATAACGCTAGAAAAATCTTGTAAATGTTTTTCTCGAATTTTTTTTGCGCATTGCACCTGAGGCGCGCGAGTTATCCAATTCTTATGTATTTCGTCGAAAAACAAGACACGTTATTTTTTGGGTTTTCCTATGAAGGGCCTATTCGGGCACACTTTAGGGGCCAATTCATAACGCTTCGAAAAATCTTGTAAATTTTTTTGTCACTTTTTTTCGCTCATTGCACATGAGGCGCGCTAGTTAGCCCATTCTTATGTATTTCGGCGAAAACGAGACACGTTATTTTTTGAATGCGTCATATGAAATGTATATTCGCGCACATTTTAGCGCCAAATTCATAGCATGCGAAAATTTATGTACATTTCTTTTGGTACAGTTTTCGTAACATCACACATTAGCCACACTAGTTAGGATAATGGTAATGAAGTCGTCTAGCTTCATTCTTTTTCAGCTCGCAGGGTTTCCTCTACCTAGGCGTTGAGGCAGCCTTCCTAGTCCACGAGGATATTTGAGCACTTCCGAGCGAGCAATGTAGTCCATGTACTTGAGGACGTAAATCCCGCAATCGTGACTGTTATATTGCTTTGGTCGGTCCTTTATCATCACGACCGTCCAAGGCTCCCCCCGTGGCCGTCCGGCACGCTAGCGAGAAGATAGTAGTCTGCATCCAACAATAAAAAGATCATCAAGCCTATGTTACAATAAGAATATACTATGAGCCAAGGTCAAAAAATAAAAACTAACCACTAAAGTGATGTACTCGTATACATCTGTGCCAGCGACCGTCCGGGCTCGTCCTCCCTTAGGCTATCGTATATGTTGACCGTTCTGTTCGCTGGATGGAGAACTAATAGGAACCAGTGGTGTTCATGATGGCAAGGTATCATGATAAGGTTCGCATCAGCAGCGTGACATTGATAGTCTGCGTTCATCAGGCATAACATGTTTCGACCTGGTTTCCACTTACCCAGTTGCCCCCTCGCTTCCATTGATGGAATCCTGGACCATTAATGTGACAAAATAAGTGGGATACATGTTAAGCTTCAAATCTTCGCACTGGTTATAACGTAGCTCTCTAATCCGGAGCAGATCTATATAAGCGTTCATGACAAAATTTGAAAGATCTGTCTCCGGTGCCAACATTCTGACATCCGCGTGACCTAGCAATGTTCCAAGAGGAAAGTCTGTTGAATCGACAGGCCCAGGCCCGGAGGAGTGCCGGTCGATCCAAGCCATCTTCTCGGCCTCAATGGCTTTGTCGCTTGTCCTTTATCCGACCGGAAACTTGGGCGCGAGGCCTGGATTCCTACTTGGGTCAACCTTGACTCTGGCACAGAGAGTCGTATGCGTCAGGAGGAGCGACTAGACGGCTCCCACACCTGACTGGAGTTCCGTAGTCGTACGCGTCAGGAGGAGGGCGACTAGACGGCTCCCACACCTGACTGGAAGTTCGGAGTCGTACGCGTCAGGAGGAGGACGACTAGACGGCTCCCACACCTGACTCTGGGGCTGATAGTCGTACGCGTCAGGAGGCAAGCGACTAGACGGCGACCCTTGGTAACCCCGGTACGCAAGACTAAACTTTTGAAGATCAGTCTTGTACCTCTCAATTCAGCTCTTGAGACTGTCAGGAGCATGCGCGACATACCAGTCAAACGACTCCAGCTGCTTGAACACCTCAGTGCCCTGGTCAACCTAAAAAACATGCATAGAAAATATGGCAAATCATTTCAGGCATGGTCGATACGGTGCGCAAATAAATTATTGAAACAACACTAGCATGACTTACAATGGCCAATGCCCAGAACTGGTCATAGACCTCCCGTGGCGCATACGATTTGGTCCTCACTTGGCAAGGGCGATCCACCCTCCTGCGCGTCACCCTGAGAAACCACTGTAAGTAGTCCTCAGTACTGGTGCCGTCGTGCTTCAGCGATACAAGGCTGTCATACGTTTCCTGCCAGTATTCCACTGTTGCACCTCGTCACCCAACACAGTCAAGGCATCAGGCACCTCGAAGTTCGGCCCTCGACCACCCCTGTATGGCCGCATGTCTACAGCGGGTTTTGGTATCCCTTGTGGACAGCCAGCTTGCTTCATAGCTCGATCGGGCATCTGAAACTCACATTCTTCGAAGTGAATGAGCGGCACCCGAACCAAACCTGCCAGCACGTACGACACCGGAAGTTGCCAACATGACTCATCCAACTGATGCATCACCTTGTCATATGGCTGCCACGTCACCTGGGATGCATCCAGTATCTCTAGTTCCCCCCGATAGAACTGTAGATGGTTGTGAGGGTCTACCCGTCTCCTCCTCCGGTTGGTCGTAGACCCCCAGGCCCACACCCTAGGCCACGTCTCATCGGAATTTGCTACGGCTGTGGACGACCCGTGGGTAGCCTCTCGTAAGACCAAACCTGTGAACGCAAACATTATATGGAATTAGTAATTAATCACGAATATATTGACAGGATCCGGATAAGAAAATAAATGCTCATACCTGTAATAGAGTCAGGCAGACGACAATGGACTTGGCACCGTTTCTCGTAGCCTTATGCAGTGCTCGATATAGGTGCGCAAGGACAGCTGAACCCCACGAATACGAGTATACCTCCTCAAGATCCTCCACTAACACCATATACTTCGGATGCACCGTGTTTTTCGAATGCGTCGGAAATAATATAGCTCCAATAATATACAGTAGGAATGCCTTCGTATACGTCACAAAATCTTGACTAGTGTATTCATCCGGTAGCACGTCGTACTGCTCTCTCAGCCATTTAAGCTTGACGCCGTTTGTTGTAAGAGCTGCCCTTGGAATTCCCGGAAAATAATGCCTAGCCATATTTGCTATGGATGCAGACGGCATGCTCAGAGTAACGGGTCTGCCGTGACATGGGATTCCAAGTATATATCCGACGTCCTCTAACGTAACAGTCATTTCACCAAACCGGAAGTGAAATGAGTTCGTCTCGCCCCTCCATCGTTCAACTAGAGCGGATATAAGACAATCGTCCTGTCGAGACCATTTCCCACAATCGGTGAACAGGGTTAAATTTTGACGGTGTAATAGTTGTATTTGTTCCTCGTTTAGTACCCACTCTTCAAGGTGACTTGTGCTTTGAATTGTTTCCAAAACACCCCTATCGACACCGTCAAATACGTGCCTCGCGACGTGGTCATCGTCATCGTATAGGATTGATGTATCATGAGGTCCGGGGTTGAAATCCATATCTATAAGAACAAAATATAATCGTAATCCAACTATCAGGTCCATAATATTTACATTCCAAACCAACATATCTGGATGTTTAACCTAGCTTACCAACACATTAGCAATAGTCATTATTTAAATGTATTAAAACAAATCCTCACTTCCCACCACTCCGAACGGTTAATTACGCCAGTTCCCACTGAATTAGCGCCAACGTGGTTATATAGCAATATACCCCCCGACGGCCCCTACACCCCCAAGACCTCAAAACCGCTTTGAAGTCAAGTTTTTAAATGTATTACGTCAATTATATACCCAATATATCAGGAAAAATTTTAAAGGGGGAAAGTTACCAAAACACCCGCTACTTGTGCAAAATACCCCCTGGCAGTCATCGCCGGTGCGTCACAAGTTCCTGAATTCACCCGGGGCAATAAAAGTTTTCGGGTGTCTGACACCCTTTGCCGAACTAAAGGGAATATTTTAAGGCATGTATCATGAGGCTGGATCCTTCCTAGCAAAATAGTCACCGATGAGCGGCAAATTACCGAAATGCCCCCGGGGGTTCACTATCACCCCAACGCCCCCGAACCAGCTTGAAAACAACATTTCAGTTTCTGTGATTACATTCCTGGACTAAAACTGTGTAATTAAAAACTTGGCGCGGGAAAACACCGAAACACCCCTCGCGGGGTGGCAAATTACCGAAATGCCCCTGGCATCAGGAAAAATCTCAAAGGTGCCTCGAAATTCTACTTTACGCTTCGTGAGTTCATCATTGGCCTAAAAAGTACTTTACGGATTTTTCGCGCAAAAATCGCGAACCGGTGTCCGGGGCGGCCGCTGAAAGGGCCGTTCGGGCAAAAAAAAAGCAAACGGCTCCAGAATGGCGCGAAATCCTGGGGAATGGAACTTCCCAACATCCTAGGGTGCTCGTAAAAGTTTCGCGCGAAATCGCGCTAGCTTGGTATTTTAAATTAGACTGCGAAGGTACACGGTTCCCCGTATCAGTTAGCCCCTCTACAGCGCTTGGAAAAATCTGAAATTTTTACCTGATACAGATGCTTTCAGAATAACTAGGGTCTCTTTTTTGCACTTTGGCCAAATCACGCTCTAGCTATTTTTTATAAATCCGTGAAAAAGCTGTCTAATTAAAGGGGGGCGCGGAAAGGGCCGGTCGGACAAAAAAAAAGCAAACGGCTCCGGAATGGCGCGAAGTCCTGGGGAATGGAACTTCCCAACATCCTAGGGTACTCGTAAAAGTTTCGCGCGAAATCGCGCTAGCTTGGTATTTTAAATTAGACTGCGAAGGTACACGGTTCCCCGTATCAGTTAGCCCCTCTACAGCGCTTGGAAAAATCTGAAATGTTTACCTGATACAGATGCTTTCAGAATAACTAGAGTCTATTTTTTGCACTTTGGCCAAATCACGCTCTAGCTATTTTTTATAAATCCGTGAAAAAGCTGTCTAATTAAAGGGCGGGCGCTGAAAGGGCCGTTCGGGCAAAAAAAAAGCAAACGGCTCCGGAATGGCGCGAAATCCTGGGGAATGGAACTTCCCAACATCCTAGGGTACTCGTAAAAGTTTCGCGCGAAATCGCGCTAGCTTGGTATTTTAAATTAGACTGCGAAGGTACACGGTTCCCCGTATCAGTTAGCCCCTCTACAGCGCTTGGAAAAATCTGAAATTTTTACCTGATACAGATGCTTTCAGAATAACTAGGGTCTCTTTTTTGCACTTTGGCAAAATCACGCTCTAGCTATTTTTTAAAAAAAAAAAAAAAAGCTGTCTAATTAAAGGGCGGGCGCTGAAAGGGCCGTTCGGGCAAAAAAATAGCAAACGGCTCCGGAATGGCGCGAAATCCTGGGGAATGGAACTTCCCAACATCCTAGGGTACTCGTAAAAGTTTCGCGCGAAATCGCGCTAGCTTGGTATTTTAAATTAGACTGCGAAGGTACACGGTTCCCCGTATCAGTTAGCCCCTCTACAGCGCTTGGAAAAATCTGAAATTTTTACCTGATACAGATGATTTCAGAATAACTAGGGTCTCTTTTTTGCACTTTGGCAAAATCTCGCTCTAGCTATTTTTTATAAATCCGTGAAAAAGCTGTCTATAAATGTAATGTAATACGCTATTTTGAATCGCTATAAATGTAATACGCTAAGTGTAATACGCTGACTTGATGTATAAGGAAATTCAAAATACTTACTTGTTGTGACTTGATGTATTTGAAGAAAAATCTACCGATCTTCTAGCGATTATTCACCGATCTTCTTCTAGCGCTAAAATTTTTTGGTTTGTGGAGAAAAAATTCGGAGCAGAACAGAAATGTGGAGAAGAATGGTTGGGGGGAGGGGATTATAAATAGAGAAGAAAAAGGAAGAGAGAAGAAAAAAAGAGGGTTCGTGTCTGCAGAAAACACCCGTGAGTGGTGGCAGAAAAAAAAAAAGGACTCTGCAAAAAAGGACAGTCACGGGGAGCAAGGACAGACTCACGGGGAGCCAACAGGCGCGTGGGGGGAGGGCCGCCACGTGGCAGAAGGAGAGGGCTTCACGCGGGGACCCTTCACGCGGTTGGGCCACGTGGCAGGAGCGGGGGAGGCCACGTGGCACCGCCACCGTACCAACAGGCACAATTTCCCGCGTTTGGCCACGTGGCAGGCGCGTGGTGGCCACGTGGCAGGCGCGTGGAGGCCACGCGGCAACAACCGGCGTCCTTTCACGCGGTTGCGCCACGTGGCAGACGCTGAAGAGGCCACGTGGCAATAACAGGCGTCCCTTCACGCGGTTGGGCCACGTGGCAGGCGCGGATGAGGCCACGTGGCACCGCCCAGGCGCACCTTCCCGCGTTTGGCCACGTGGCAGGCGCGTGGTGGCCACGTGGCAGGCGCGTGTAGGCCACGCGGCAACAACCGGCGTCCTTTCACGCGGTTGGGCCACGTGGCAGGCGCGGATGATGCCACGTGGCAGCCTTGGCTCGAATTTTTTTTTTTTTTTTTTTTCAGCCAATCAAAAAATTTGAAAAGTTTTGTGTGGGAGCCACCCAAAATTAAAGCCACCAACCGCTTGTTTTAGATGCGGTTGGTTGTTTAAAAAATTGTTAAAAAAAAAGGGGTTACCAACCGCTTCTAAGAGAAGCGGTTGGGCAAAAATTTTTTTTTCCCAACCGCGTATAAGAGAAGCGGTTGGGTGGAGTGGTTTTTATGGTGGGGCCATGTCAAAAAAATAATCATACCCAACCGCTGCTCTTACATGCGGTTGGGCTTTTTGTGGTGGGGCCCACGAGAAAATGACACAGTAGCCAACCGCTTGTCTTACAAGCGGTTGGGTGGAGAAATTTTTTTTCTCCACCGGTGGGTGTGGATCGGGCCCCTATATATCCCCTATGTTTATGCACATCGGAAAAAAAAACAAGTACAAGGAAATCACAAATAGAAGTATGGTAAATAGGAAGAAGGCAGAAGACACAAACGTACTGGCTATATACTCTAAAATTTGTGTCTTGGATACTGAAGAGATATAACTAGGACAGTGACTTGTAGAAATCCGTGCAACAAGCCAGTCGCCAAAACGGAGTTAGTCACTGACTCCCATTTGGTAAATGACACCACTTTCTTCTAATTAATTTGTAGCAGCATTTTGCGTACTAAAAGCAGCAACACGGGTTATCCTTGTGAATTTACCTGGAATTTTTTCCTTAATTAATACTTAATTACTCATATACACCATTTTGAAACTTATTTACCCGTATACTACACTTTTAGAAATCGTTGTTTGAAACCACGTTTTTAAGGTAGAAATCGCTATTTAAACAACGATTTCTACCTTGAAAACGTGGTTTCAAACAGCGATTTCTACTTTAAGGTAAAAATCAAGTAGAAATCACTGTTTGAAACAGCGATTTCTACCTTAAAATCGTGGTTTCAAACAACGATTTTCAAAAGTGTGGTATGCGGGTAAATAAGTTTCAAAATGGTGTATATTGGTAATTAAATATTAAATATGTATTAATTAGGGAAAAAACTCAATGTACCTGCCCAAGTTCATGACACTGCTTTCCACACATCACCCACCACTTAATTTTCTTTTTTAAGCACCTTGAGTTGACAGTAATCTGCAAATTATGTAGTGAGATAAGATATTGAGATACTTCCCCCTCCTGGAAAGATTGTCGAAGTTCTAAAAAAAAAAAAGTGCAATGTTGTTCATAGTATCAAGTTACGCGGCCTTTTATTAACGTTGAGCAATTTCTTATTGCGCCAAAATAAAAAATAGGTAATCAAACACTCAAAAATAAAATCTCAAAATAAAAACTGGGTAATCAAACACCCATTTGTTTTTGTAAAAAATAAAAACTAAACTGATTTTTTGTTTTTGTTTTTTTGAAAACAGAAAACCAAAACTGTAAGTGATTTCAAACGCTGCCTAAGTGTTTCCGGATAGACAATTTAAATATTTACTTGAACTTGAAGGACCAAAAAAGTAATTTACCCATCTGAAGGGACCATAACTTAGGAGTTCTGATTTACCGATTGTATAACTGAGGAAAACTTTCAAAAATGAGAGTGATCTTGTGATCATCACTGTATAGGATTTTACATTAGTTGCTATTAAATTGTTTAGATGTGAATAAAAGCCGAAAGAAGATGATGTTGGAGTAAGCAATGTCTTGTTAACGTTCCTTCAACTCCAACATTTTAGTATATAGTAGGATTAGATAAGTAGATTTTTGTTAGATGTTAGAAGTTTCATGCCACAAAACCTTCTTTACTTGTACTAACAGATTTTCTCTTACCATTTTTGTCCTTATTCTTTCTTAGCGTTTTTTTTAGGGTCAAACTTTCGTTCAACACAGTGTTTGAAATTGATTTTGAAATAATTAAACTTGTTTAAAGTAGATTTTTTCAATGCTTCACCGAAAAAGAAAGTATTTAAAATACTCATTCCAAACAGAAAAAGTGTGTATAACTAGAAACACTAATTTTAAACACTTTGAGAAATATGTTGACCAAAAAAAAAAGTATTAGATCACCCTTACATTGTTTACAAAGGGCATTAAATGCTCTTATAAGATCATTCATTTTATGGTTTCCTAGTCTCTAATGCATGCATCCGGGAGTGAAAGGGAGAGAAAGCTATTCATGCATACACAATTTTATTTTGACTCATTACACTTCTTTCAAGCTTAAATGTTGTTGAACTAATTTTTTTTCCACTAATGATTCTAATAAATATCCTTAGATAATATGATGATACAAAAGGGTGAGAGAACCAACTGCAATATATGGTTTGTTTATTATATAAAGAACATCTTACATGTGTTATACAACAAAAGAATTTATCAGTTTGACGCCCTTATTCAAAAACTTAAGCAGTTTTTACCCAAGCACTTTTATACAAGAGTCTTCCCATCTTTTGTCAAACAATTACCAATTCAGCCCAATTTTGATTAAACCGCTTTTGAACCTTGTTTTCACTTTAATATGAAAATATTGTTTATATTCAATCTCGAACGGCCTCTGAGTAATATGGTAAGTATTTTTAAATACAAGATCACTTTTTCCTTGACTTGGACCACCCATGTTGCTCATTAATTACCATTTATGTTTCCGTAGAATCTTTTTATGTTGTCCAAAATCTTTTTGAGAATTGGAAATAATTATTCCTTAATTTGGAATAAGAAATAACCAGTATCTTGCTCATTACTTTCAACACCTATTTATTAACCTACGCTAAGTTGCACATTATATAAACCTTATTATCATCTATCAAGTGAAGGCCAACAGAGGCTATACTCACAGTTCCACCTCCAAGACAATGGCGCCTATTAACCATAGGCTCATGGTTCTCTTGTGCTTGTGCTTGGTCCTTTTCAATCTGTTTGCTATTCATTCATGTAAGTGTACCTAAGAACTACTTCTTTCGGTTACGTTTGAATGCTTTTTTCTTACTTTGAAGTATAACGACCCATGGAGATCAAAATCAGATCTGTAGATAGAATGACATAGTTAAACTCGATAAAAGGAACTTAACGAGTTTAAGAATTTGTCTACAATTAGAATCAAATTTTTTTTTACAGGTTTATATCGCCGTTGTACTGACAATTGTCAACCATTAGAATCAACTTTTTTTACATTTAGTTGACCATTTATCATTGGATAGCGAGCCCAATTTACTTTTGTTTAGCCCCCTTTAAACTTAATTTAACGGGAACTTATGTGCATGGATACTCAAAAACACAGGCACTGCTGCGGAGAGCAACATCAACGACGGAAGATTTCAGATGAGCCGCAAAGGTGGTGGCGAGAAGCTTATTCTTTGCTTGAAAGAACCTGGTTGCGACGAGTCCCTAGACAACTGCTTTTGTTGTTTTCAGGGTAAAAGCAAGGAAGTTGTCTGCTGGGAGTTTCTAGACCTTTGCCTAGCAAACTGTCCTTAATCTCGGATACTGCTTATCAAAATCAATGAGGTCCTGAAACTTATGTTTGGAGCATTATGTGCAATCAATGTCAACCTGTGGTGTTCGTATTTTTAGGATAAATTTCACCTGCATAGCATTACCATCAGAATGAGACTCTGCAAAGTTTCAACTGGTGCAAGAAAGGAGAATTACTTTATTTGCTCATGCAATTTATCACATATAGTGGTCTTCGTCGATTAAATCAGTATTAATGCGCTTATTTTTCCTTAAATCGTGTCATACCATTCTAATCATCACAGAATTTGACTTTACCAAATGAAGAAGGAAAAAATCCAAACACCTAACGTAGCAAGTCAATCGATTTGCCTGTACATTTAATTGATTATGCCATTTGTTTCACTTCCCTTCATTCTATTAACAAATTAAGTATTAAAGTAAAGTTCCAATTAATACACATTACTTTGGGCCATATTCATTTGACTATTTTTTGTATGTTTAATAATTTATCATTTGTTAGTCTAAATTTGGTGAATTTTTAACTGTCGTGTAGGGTTCGGAAATAAACTTTGCCCCCCTCCCCCTCGAGGTAAGATTCTAGATATGTCCTCTGACTACCATCGTTGCGGGATCTATAGAGGTTGTTGTACGCACCTTGCGCTCATTAATGTGGAGAGACTGCTTCCATGTTTCAAACTGCGATTTGCCAAATCATAAAGGAGGAACATTTTCAGTTCTAAGAAGGTTCACCCTTTGTAACACTCCAGTCTACTCTTAAAAACAAAAGGCAAATGTCTACCTTGGACAAGGATCGTATCACAGTTAACTTAAACGGGCCTAGTGCAAGAAGAAACGCTCAATGTTAATAAATGATCGTGCAACTTGGTACAAATCAGTATGAACAACATTGCGCTGTTTTCGTACTTCACCACTTTTATCCATGAAGAGGAAGCATCTTAACTAACTACATAATTTGCTGATTATTATTAAGGTGCTTGAAAAAGAAATTAATTGGTTGGTAACGTGTGGAAATCGGTGTCGTAGACTTTAGCGGGTAAATTGCACAATGATAACCATTGTTGCTACTTTTAGTACGCAATACTGCTACAAATCTTATTATATATACATGACAGTCAAAACGGAGATAATATTCTCCAGTCACTGCTTGCATGAATATTCTCTTAACTTGCCATGTTAACTTTTTCATTTTGACTATTTAAATCTATTTTTGAATTTATTCACCTTTTTAGTTATAATTTCTCTCCCTCTCTCTTACTCAATTTAATTTGAATTCCTTTTAATCATCGGAATTCAACCAATTAAATAGACCTTATTTCTCATGTCTTCCATGTCAGCATGTCCCATTTTAATATTTTATAATATATTTGTAATTCCATCAATTTCTAAGAGAGCTACGTAAGTAAATGATGTATGTGAAAATCAAATATTTGATTTCCTCTCCATAATTGTCACCTGTTTGGAATACAAAATAATACACCACTAGTCATTTGGTGTATCTAAATTACTAAATTATCTGATATTGCGAATTTCATAAATTTAGGAGTTGGTTTACCGAATCAAGGAGTCAATTAGCCTTCCCAAATTCAGAACATGCCAAGTTCTTCCAAAACATGGACTTCCTTCACACATATCAAAAGTCCTAACTTGCAAATGTTTTATATTAAAAATAGTTAGGCTCGTCTTCTTTGAATTCCACTGATTTTGACAGAAGGAAAACATAAATAAATGTCAATCGAAATTATCACAAATATTGAAGGAATGATACCCAAGATGATTGTATTTAGGTTTGACATGAGATTGTCGAAAATTATCGGGGTATGTAAAGTAGTAATATGAAAGGTAAAAGTCACGTGATAGAGACCAATGCTCAGATAAAGGCATAATGCCACCATGACAAAGTAACACTGCCTTCTCAGAGAACTAAACATGTTTTGAACTTCTGGTGGTTTTTTCTAGGACAACTGCCCACGCTAACATGTCCATCGTCTAATGTGAAGTGCAACCTTTATGGTCTTGATTGATATTATTGTCAGAACTGACAGAGATAGATTTCTTTCTTTCTTTCTTTTTTGATCAAATGTTAAGAATAGTTAAATTATAACAAGCGTGAGCCTCAAATGCAGTACTTCATCATACATATCAAAAATCAAAAGGTAAGAAGCACCAAAATAAAAATAAAAAAATCAAAAGGTGAGCAATGTCATCCGCATGGTGAACATACGTATTAAATAAATAAACGTTGAGACTAGCAAATTTTGCTAATCAATCAGCCACTGAATTAGTCTCATGATAACAAGAGGAGAGCTATAATTTGCAATGATGGTCTGAATTTGCATACAAGGTTAATTGAAAAAGTCACAATTGGAAACAAATGCTTCAATCTGCAGTAAAAATTCCAAAGAAGAAAAAAAAAACAAACACTTATAGAATATTTGATAGCAAATTGAATATAATGGGAGAAATTGCTCGCGCGATTTGACCGTTCACGCGTGATCTGTGGACGGTCAAGATTTTTTTTTTTTACGTTTTTTTTAATTTCGTCCGCTACATTATATAGCAGATAATTTTTTTGACAAAAATACCCCTTACCCTTTCAAGTAATTGTGCACTTTAGTTTGTCGTAATATAAAAAACGGCCCGCAAAGACTTTCATTTCACTTGCAGATCTGTTTGGGTAAAGACTTCCTCTCTCTCTCTCTCTCTCTCTCTCTCTCTCTCTATCTATCGACGGCGGCAGCTATGTACGCGAGGAAGCACAATAGATCCAGCAACAGATCCATCCAGTTCAGGCTGAACCTCGGCCGTCATTCCCCCTTCCTTATATCATCATCCCCGTCATTGTTTTTCTTCTCGTCCCCATTCTCTCCTGGGATCCATTTTCAGCCCATTACCATTTTCCTCTGCATAGACCAGGAATTTTCTAGGGTTTCTTTGGGTTTCGACTTTCAGGAATGAAGGACGGAAGTTTAGATTGTGGATGGGCTGAAGTGGGAGGGGCTTAGAAACTGAATAGCTTGATTGTGGGAGTGAGAAAGGGATTTGCGAGAGTGAAATTGCATTGGATCCCCACATTTTTTTCTTCCCCTAAAGTTCTGTGATTCACCAGGCAGCCTAAAGAATTTTTGTGGAGATTGGACAATGAAAATTTTTCCTTGGCTAATATGTCCTCCTGTTTTATTCTCTATTTCTTTACCTTTTTCAAGTAATCAGGATTCTTTTTTAAAGTACTTTCTCCTGGGATGCCTTCTCATCCCACTCTTCTAAAACCAAGACCTGGGATAATTTTTTGACTGGGGATGGTGTTCTGTCAAAGTTTCCAGGAAAACCCGCAATGCAATGTCCAAGAAGTCAGAGCTATTGTCCGGTTATTTTTTGAAATATCGTCCGCATTACTACGTAGCGGACGACATTTTAGAAAACACAACACCTTGACATGAAGATTGATTGATATATTTGTCAAAATATCGTCCGCTACATTATGTAACGGTCGAACTTAAAAAAATGCAAAAAAAAGATTTGGACCATCCACAGATCGCGCGTGGACGGCCAGATTGCGCGGGCAATTTAACCCCATTTGCCCGCGTGGTCAACGGATCAGCTCCATATATATATAATGTTTGATTGTAATATTTTAGAAAATATTGCCTTATTATAGTATTAGTTATGTTTTTCCATTTTGACATTTTGCAATTTTTAGATGAAAGCTTGAACATATAAAGTTGACTTTGCTCATTGTTCTTGTCCTGCTTTGAATCGTAAAAAATGATTACTTTATGTGTAATCACCATTTGAATTGAATCCATTTTTTACATATTTGAATTGTTATTAGGACTTCACAAAAAAATTGAAGAAGAATTACAAGCCCGCAATCTATAGGTTATAGGACTTGAATTTAAGAATTACATGTCCGTGATCTCTAGTTTTAGGCGTTGAATTTTGCCGCGTATAGGTGCGTAGAATCCAGGCATAGCACAGGGTTTATGCTAGTTTATAAACAATTCTATTGCATTAAAAATGAGGTTCACATGTGATTTGGATTGGCTATTCTAGTGTTTGATTGTCGTTCTTTTACTTCTTCTTTTTTCCTGTTGTAACACGTGTAACCTTATGCATATTAAAGATTATTTTTCTGCCGCAAAACAATATCCATTGACTTTATCACATGCAAAATTCGATGCATGTGTGCTGATAACAAGTATCCCTCGGTGGGTTATGAGAATCACAAAATATATTGGTTGACAGGGGCAGGGGCGGAGGCACGTTAGGACAAGGGGGGCTGAAGCACCCCCTGACTTCTGGGGAAAAAAAAAATATTTTTTTTTTGGGAATCGCATTGACCCCGTTCCTCGAGGCCGAGACCCGTTCCCCAATCCCTGATACTTGTTCCCCGAGACTGGCCGAGAGGCACAATCGACTCTCTCTCTCACACGGTCTCACCGGCGACCGGTCACCGGTGGACAGTGAACCGACCGACGACAGATCCCACCCACCGGCGACAGCTCCACCCACCGGCGACAGCTCCTTCAGACAGGAGCTTCGAGCCTTCGACGACGACGACTCGTCACTACGGAGTGACGCCGTGATCGGAGGACGACCGTCGACCTCCCGCTGTCCCGCAGTCCCGCGAGTCCCGCGACGCGCCGGCGTCGACGCCCTTGAAGAACCAGATCTGAGGTAGTCAGGTAGATCTTCTCATCTTGGTCTTGCGTCTTGCCGTCTTCCCTCTTGCTCTTAGATGCTGAATTGCTGTCTGCTTGTATTTAATATGATAATATGTTAACATTTATATTTTAGTTTAATATGTTAAATTTAGTGTAATATGCTAATATAATAATATGTACAATTATTTAACTATGTGAATTTGTGTTTTTAATATTATTTTAATTAAAAATTTGGTAACGGACATATAATTTTTGCACCCCCTGAAAAATATTCTTGGCTCCGCCCCTGGACAGGGGATCATTATAAATAGGATGAGGAACATGCCAGTGTGGGTATTTCATTTTGCATCCATTTCCGGTTGTCCTTGTAAAAGCTTTCAACATGCACAATATGGTGAGAAGCCTTTACCTATTTGTCATAGCAATTTGCCTTCTTTTTGAATGTTATTGGTATGTGAAGGATGACGGATTCTACGCCACAAAAAATAACAAATCGTATCAAGTTAAAATGTGTGACTGGTTATGTGATGTTTATTATTTTGTGTTTTATATGAATCATCAAAATAAATAAAGGAGTTATGACCAGGAATAAGATGCCTTTTGCATGCAGTGCGCTAGTTTTTTTTTCCCTCTCCCTTGGTCCCCGCCTCTTATGTGGTGAAAACATACTTCTTTAGTCATCTCATGAAGTTTCTACAGTATAGTATATTGCTTTTATACTTGAACAGGAGATGGGTTCTAAATATGAAAAATTCATATACAGATAAATTTTAGCAATACTAGTCGCCAAAGAAAATGTCCACTTGAAGTGAAGTAAGTTTTGTTTGTAATCCTAGTCGCTTATGTTGCCATTTTTGCTAGTCATCAATCTCTTACTTAACTTATGTAACATTATCAATTGTCTCTAACCAGCACAAAGCTACAGTGTGTGTGTGTGTGGGTGGGGGGGGGGGGGGAACCCCCTCATGTATGGGGGAAGACAAATGAACCCCCTCATGTATTTCCGTTTTTACAGGTCGACTCTCTCGAATAATAATTTTCACAAACCTCCTTTATTTTCCAATTTGGTGCAATTGAGTGTAATTGGTCAATTTTGGACACCACCGCCGCACCCACAACCACCCCCAACTCAAGCGCCACCACCGCGAACTGCCATCATAGCCACCGCCGTTACACTCAACCGCCCCAACTCAAACTCATCAGTATCACCACCACCAACCAAACCCACCACTAACCCACACTACTGCCACAAACCATCAGTACCACTACCAACCACCAAACCGACTTCTAACCCCGACCACCGAATTGTTGTTGTATCCAAACCAACACCATCGTACCCACAGCTATCCTCCACAACGCCCACAGATTTGTAATCAGCCACCAAAATCACCACCGCACGCTGCCATATTAAATAATCACCATAAAAAATAGTTCACTGCAACCGAAGCCCACCACCGTACGCCGCCACCAAAAATCACCAAAAAACAGCCAACATATCATACTACAACCACCAAACCCAAGTCGGCAGGGTGAGGGGGAAGCGAGGGGGGCATCGATCGACGATGGCGACGGTAGGGGGAAGCAAGGGGGCACTGTTAATTGGTTTCTGGGGCATGGTGTGTATGGGGTGGGGGGGGGGGGGGCAGGTTGAGTTAGAGTTTTATAGGCAATTTTTTGCACTTCACAGATAAGCATTTTAATGCATGTTAGAGGTGCTTTTGGAGTTTTATATCAAAATTTAGCTAGGTGTAATTATTGTTGATGAGGGGGTCGATTTTCAAAATTAACACTGGAAGGATCGACCCGCAAACTTGAAATACACGAGGGGGTCATTTGTTATTTCTCCTAAAATGTGATTCCTAGTAAAATTAAAAAGAGTTGTTACAGTCCCCCCCCGTCCCACCACCACCAATAACAAGTATATCGGGTTTCCTAGTTGACTCTTTCTAGCTTGCGACAAGTGACTCATCAACAATAATTTTCATAATAAGGGCGGATCCCTGATTGCCAAAAATTAACAGGTCATGTAGAAGATACAAGTACTCTAATATGACGAAAATATCCCTCCCACCGACTTTTACTTTCTACTGTTGACACCATACTAGAGAGAGTACTGGTATTTCTTTCAAAATGATATGTAGATGTACGGGTCATGCCTTTGTACTGCAACAATTAATCGTAGATCTAACATAGCCATGTTTATTTTTACACTCTCAAATGCTTAATCGGACCACGTTAGTCGCTAAAGCGTAGTATTTCGTAACGAACGTGTTTATTGGCGATAAACAATATTGTGAAATCCATAACATGTTGTGCAATTAGACACCCCCATATCATGTAATACATTTAAAATAAGGTAGCAACTAGTATGTTGTTATTCCGTAATCTGGATTAGTCTTGGGTGCAAGATGTAGGACTGTATACTGACCGAGTTCAAGCTGAACAAGGTGTGTTCGAACTTGATTCGCATATTTATAAGTATAATTTGAATTCGCTCGTGCTCGTTACGAGCCTAACCTTGGTGTTCAAACTTGGCCCGAGCTCGTCACTACAAAACTGAGTTCGGCTCGACTCATTCATCTAACTATACGAACCGAGTTCAAGCTCCAAAACTCATTCAAAGACTCAAGAAGAAATCGTAAATATATACATGAACTACTATATTCACAGCCGTATTAGATGTGATTATCAGATTGAGACTCTGAGTCGACAAATTTGGTTACTTCGACAAAATTTAAGATCGGCTTTGGAATTGTCACAGATATCGGATGGATGAGGATCTGATCTCATTTTAATGTCTATAATGGCTCCGGCATGGATGGAATTTTTGTCATGGCTCCGCCGTGATGAGCACACGCATGCAAGCGTCCATGTGATGTGTGTGTGTGTGTGAGATATATATATATATATATATATATATATATATATATATATATATATATAGGGTCGTGATCCATTGCTTGTTCGGGCAACTTCGGCTCAGTTGCCCGCGCGATCTGGCTGTCCATTTGGCCTGATGGGAGGGCTAGATTTCGTCGTCCGCTACATAATATAGCGGACGGTAATTTTACCCTTCGCTACATAATGTAGCGGACGATAAAATACAGTCTGTTACATTATGTAGCGGACGACGAATAAATGACCGTCCACGCGCGCGATCTGGCCGTCCACATCTCACGCGTGGACGGCCAGATCGCGCAGGCAACTGCGCAGAAGTTGCCTGCGCGAGTAATGGATCACGACCCATATATATATATATATATATAGAAAGAAAGAGAGAGGTGTGTTTGTGTGAGTGACAGGAGAGACAGAGAGGTGAAATGGATGTACATAGTGATACTAGGGTTTCCAAATGGCGTTGCCAGGTTTTGGACTTTTGCTTTTTGGGCTCTATGCTTATAAGTGGGCTTCGATTTTTGGGTTAGTTTTCTTTAGGGTCTCTAGAATATAAACTTTACTTATATGGCCTTATAAATACTCAAATGTATCATAATTCAATTAGTAGCTAGACGAGTCGTTTACAAACGCATTCGTGAACACTTTGGAATATTCATGTTCGGCATATTTATAAAACGAGCTCTAAAAATTTGTTCGTGTTTGGCTTGTATGTCATACAAGGGAACATGAACGAGTTCTGTTCAGAATGAACCACAAGTCGTTCATAAACTGCTCGATTTATTTACAGCCTTAGTCAGATGACCTAAGTACCGTAAAGCATTTATTTGTGATGTAACAAAAGTAGCATTAATATTTTAATAAAGTTTCAAAGAAAAATTTGATCAAGCTAGAATGATTTGATCAAGCTATGTTTATTGTAGTGTAATGTTTTGGAAAGTTAACAGATAACAAAATGAAGGCTTCATTGATAATTTCAAGCGGATATGTCTTGCCTCGTACTCTACTTGATTGTGTGAGCGGGGGAAGGCTAGTTTTGGCAAGAGTAGCATGCATGGAGCAATCATTTGGTAGTATGAGCACTACTTTATGACAACCCCTTCGTTCTCAAAGTAAAGTTAGGTCCTTCAGTGATTTTCGAGTCAATCAAATTCTAGTTCCCATTCTCTTTGGTAGTGGCTAGCAGCACTTATCCCCAAGGCAAGCTGTCACATACAGGCAAAATGACCTCGTTGGGAAAGAAGAGAAAAACAAAGCAGCCTGTGAAAGCTTGGCTTTGATAGCCTTGGGGTTGGAACATAATTTTGGCAACGATTAAGAGCTATACCAAGCAAGACCTTTAGTCGGTCTAGTAATCACTTAACCATGGGGATAGCTTTAGTGATAAATGTCACAGGATGGGACAACATGCAGTCTCCAAATTTCGGGATTGGATTTAGCAAAGTTAGACAATGACATTCTAAGGTTGTGTAATCGGCTTCTGGTCCTTTGAAGAGACGATACAGTTAGTAGACTAGTCTTTCGAGTCATTATATTTCTTGTGCAATGAGAGCCCTGGATGTTAAGTAGAGCAAGAATAATAACACAATGACTAACACTGTCATGGTGGTGGGTGTTGCGAGCACTAGCGAATCGTTACATGAGCTTTGTTGATCAGCCCTCAATAAATTGGTCGGGTGATTGAATGGGCGGATCCCATTATAATGTCTGTAATAGCTCCAACTTGGGATGGAGTCGTTGTCATTTCTCTGCCATGATGAGTGCACATCACGCGCGTATGTGATGCGCACCCGCGCGCACACGTGTGTGTGAATGAGAGAGAGAGAGAGAGAGAGAGAGAGAGAGAGAGATAGTGTGTGTGTGTGTGTGTGTGTGTGTGTGTGTGTGTGTGTGTGTGTGCTTGTGTGAGTGACAGGAGAGACATAGAAGTGAAATGGATGAATAGGATGTGGGCTCTAAGGTGTGATGATGTTCTTTCTAGTCATGCATCATGGAGCCTTCATGCCCTGGTGGATAGGTGAGGCGTCTTAGGACTGATTGCCTCTGTGCAGTGGTAATGTGTCGTGTGTGTCGTGCCTTGGGAGGTCTTAGAGGCTCCTCTAGTTTGGATCGATGCTCTATTATGGCCCGTGGTCGCTCGATAGACTTCTGCATCGCATAGATGTTGGCCGCAACTTGTGATGATGCTAAAGTACCGGCGGTAGTGTTGTGTTCGGATGGGCTGGAGAGCCAGAATGGCGTACGGGGGATGGAGGTTTTTTAGCAGAGCTATTGTTTTGCCAGGGTATTGGCAATGGCCTTGCCACGATTGTCCGATAGAAGTCGAGTCATTCCCCCGCGAGCCATGGCTCGGAGCAAAGTCGATGAGGACTCCAAGGCAGTCTGGCCATCACGTTTCATGGGTGGTTCTGCTCACGAGGATCGGGATTCTGATGCATGAAATCTGTTGAGCAAGCTAGTCGATCCCATGGTGGCGCAAACATGTTGTGGTCAAAATCTAGACCAACCGGAAGTAGCTTGCGACTAGACCTGCACAATACAAACAACACTAGTGACTAGTCGGAGGGGATACCTGCAGAGAATCTGCGATGCTTAAGTCAGCCAATGAGCAGAAAAAGGGAGTGAGTATCCGGGATTTTGTGAACGTACCTCTCACTAGTCTGACTAGTCTCAAATATAGAACATGAGACCCTCTTCCACTAGGAGTCGGCTAGTAGTCTTCCGTTATGAGACTGCTACCCCGTAATCCTCCCAAAAAGGTGGCAAGGATCACAGAGGGCTTATCAGATGAAGGGGAAATCCGTTTGACTGGGCTGATCCGGATAGGAGTAATTGGAATCCTTATGTGACCGCTCCGCGACACATGTCACGCTAAGAGGAGGGTGTAATTCTTTCCCATATCAAAAGGGAGCAAACTTTCTGACGGCTAACCTTCCCAATATTCTTTTTGCTTCACAAATGTTCCTCCAATTAATCAACTGAACTTTCCTTTCTGACTGTTCATGACTCCACCAAAAACTACTTAGAACCTGGTCGAAGTTTTTTCACATATAGACAAATCTTGTAGCCTGAGATGATGTACATAGGAATATGCCTCACTAGTATTTGACCCGTGCTATTCACAAAGCTTTATTTGATCAATTAAAGATATTTGACTATTGAGACATGATTACCCGTTTGTCTATTATAAAATGAAACTCCATTAATGGCCAAAACAGAACCTACAACTTTCTCTTCCATTTCTTCCATGTTGATTTTTGAAATGTGCATCATAACCTCTTAGTGGTGCTCTCTTCGCACTTCGTATAAAACTATTGTCAATAGGAATTTTGAGGTTGAAATAAAGGTGTTAATGGTAAATTGTGTTAACAGAGCTATAATTAAATGTTGGAATTAGTAGATGTTGTTAGAGGGTTCCGTTTTGTAATGAATACAGAAACTTCAAATCCAAATTAATGAAATTTATATTTTGTGATGGTTGGATTGCTTATTAGCATCAAGTCTCTTATGAGTGATTTTAGGAGAAGAATATTAATGAGTGTTATGATTACTTGGGTTTTGATAATTTATCATTGGTACCTGATCAAATTTTACCCAAGAATGCCCTTATGGTCTGAATTATAATTTTCTTAGATCACTCCTAAAGCGGTGTTATGTGTTTGCTTGATCCGGCAGAGATTTCGGAAGAACAATGAGTATTATTAGATCATAAACTTTTTGACTCTTTTATTTCTAGGAGAAAATTATCTCACAAAAAGAAAATTTGGTTAAGAAATCAATAGAATAATTAATTATCACTTAAATCGAACAATCTAGAAAAGAATATGATACACAGAATAACGTGTAGGACTTTAGATTTAGATGTTACCAAAAATAATAAAGGAGGTAAAATTGTTCTAAAACTCCCCGTAATTGAAACTTAGGATTTTTTTCGTCCTAAATTCTGATAAAATGATGCCTAAGATTTTTCTGGAGGGAATTGTTGTTAGAATAGATAATGCCAAATATTTGATGGAGTCATGCTGGACACGTGTAAGGGAAGGGGAGAGACTCATCGCTTAGTCTTCTCTAATTTTCTTCCTACCTAGCTAGATTGAGAGAAAATGACTCTTGGACGGTTGAAATACGAATCAGGTTTGCATAGTCTAATCCACCACGAGGCGTTTGTTGTGATGTTCGTTGGCACGTGAAATACAGATGAGATCATGTATATTGGTGTATATGATATTCTACTCGTATGTGATATACATGTTCAAGCACATGTATATTCGGGTAAGTCTCTAATAACTCTACATTATGGTGAAAAAACGGCTGAAGGAGCAAGTTCAATATCTTCAGAGTGGGTTCCTATCACCCACCATTTGACCAATGAACTACTGTGTAACCAAGACATGTAATCTGGTAGACACCTCACTTCGATTTGACCAATAAATTGTGAAGGAGCAATGTTCATTTGTTAAAAAACCAAGTAGGCCATGACTGTCAATCAAAGACATTTCTTGTGTTTCCCACAGTAGGAAATTCTTATTGAGCTTACGATCGACAAAATCAGCCACATCGATACCGTAAGGAAAAAGGTTATTTGCACTTTCGGTTCTTTATCTTTTGCCTGACCTTTTTTTTTTTTTTTGGAACGATGAGGCGTGGGAGGGAGGGGAGAGAAGGTCACTAGCGGCATCGGCACTAGCGCTTTCGTTGAAGACGAAGGGTCTAAGGTTGGGGAGATGTGTGTCTTTTGAGTGCGCGTTAAAGCAGTATGTTTAGTGCTGTGTGACTGACTTGCAGTAAGAGTTGCAAGTGTCTGAACTTTCCTTGCAAAACGACGAGATGCCTTTGATTCGTATGATATGAGGTTATTAAGTCAATTCATTTTTTTCACATACTTTTGTCGATGTGTTACTCTTCCCTATCTTTTCCTCACTTGTAATCTTTAGGAATTCCAATACGTTGTTTTGATCAAATTATTAATGGTACTTTTATAATCAACAGATGTATTTACATCCCTTAATAGGTATCTCAGCACCCATGTGTCAAATTTGCCACACATGCGTCCAAGTCATCAATGGATGCCAGAATTTCCAACTTTGTCCTCCCATTCAGGTCCATGTCATCAATTAACCAGAAGTTAATGGAAGGAAGGGCCAATTGGTCCACAAAATAAAATCAGAGGACTAATGGTAAACAAATCAAAACTGAGGGAAGCATTAAAAAAACTAGGGTCAAATATAAAGGACGAAAACTGCAATTTAACCACAAGGGTATTTCATCTTAGAGTGATGACACCATTTGAAGAAAGTAATTGTGAATCAAAGAGGAAAAGTTTTTCGTGCCCTCGAAGGGCTCTTGATTTACTCTCCATAATTGTCACGTGTTTGGAATACAACATAATACACCACTACTCATTTGGTCATTTTGGTGTATCTAATATTGCGAATTCCATAAATTTAGCAGTTGGTTTCACGAAACAAGGAGTCAATTTAGCCTTCCCAATTTAGAACATACCAAGTTCTTCCAAAACATGGACTTCCTTCACACATGCCAAAAGTCCTAACTTGCAAATGTTTTATATTAAAAATAGTTAAGGCTGTCTTCTTTGAATTCCACTGATTTTGACAAAAGAAAAGCATAAAAAATGTCAATCTGAATTGTCACAACTATAGAAGGAATGATACCCAAGATGATTGTATTTACGTTTGAGACGAGATTGTCGAAAATTATCGGGGTCTGTAAAGTAGTAGTATGAACGGTAAATGTCACGTGATAGAGACCGACGCACTGGTAAAGGCATAATGTCATCATGACAAAGTAACGTTGTCTTCTCAGAGAACTAAACATGTTGTGAATTTTTGGTAGCTTTTATCGGGACAACTGCCACGCTAACATGCCCATCGTTTAATGTGAAGTGCTACCTTTATGGTTTTGTTTGATATTGTTATCAGAACTGACAGAGATAGATTTCTTTTTTTTTTTTTTTTTGGATCAAATGTTAAGAATAGTTAAATTATATCAAACGTGAGCTTTAGCCGCAGTACTTCATCATACATGATATCAACAATCAAAAGGTGAGCACTGTTATCCGCAGGATTAACATACATATTAAATACATAAGCGTTGAGACTAGCAGATTTTGCTAATCAATCTGCCACTGAATTAGTCTCATGATAACAAAAGGAGAGCTGTAATGTGCAAGGATGGCCAGAATTTGCATACAAGGTCAATCAAAAAAGTCAAAATTGGAAACAAATGTTTCAATCTGCAAAAAATAATTCCAAAAGAAAAAAAAAACAAACAAACACTTAGAATACTTGATTGCAAATTGAAACTTCCTGTGATAAATTACAAGAAAAATAACAATGATAAGATTTGTGCCATAATAGGTGCACTGTTTGAGATATTATTGCCAAGAAGATTGCCATACTTTACCGTTTAACTAATTATAAAAAAAAAATTACAACTATAAAATTTAATGTATTTAATGGTAGATTGTAATATTTTAGATAATATTGCCTTATTATAGTATTCGCTATGTTTTTCCACTTTGACTTTTTGCAATTTTAGAAGAAAGCTTGAACATATAAAGTAGACTTTGCTCATTGTTCTTGTCCTCCTTTGACTCGTAAAAAATGATTACTTGTTGTTCCCAACCTATCTTGGTCGGACCCAAGGGCCCACTAGCGGTCCCATTTTGCATGACACCTCCGCACAAGCAACAGTCAATATTCAATGCTTTCAACCGGTCAAAACATGCACGCTCAAGTCACGTGCACTTCTCACTTTTGTTACGTTACTTCGTCACTAAGAAACTCATTTTTGCGCGACGCCTCATCGCGCTGTGACCGTCGCATGTCGCCCGTCGACGCACCATGGCATTTGCCCAAGGAGGTTGGCCTTGGCCTTCCCCTTGGGGTCGGCCTTGGCCTCCCCTTGGGGTCGGCCTTGGCCTCCCCCCTTAGCACCTTCACTACTCTTTAAAGGACCATGCATTCGCGACGCTCGTCGCCCGTTGCCCGGGCACCATCTCAAAACGCTCGTCGTCCATTGCCCGGGCACCGTCCTGCACCCACGCGCCGACTTTGCGATGCCAGTCGCCCACGCAGCGACTCCACGAAGCCCATCGCCCGCGCCCACGCACCGACTCTACGACACTCATCGTCTGTCGCTCGGGCACCATCTTCGCTACCCCCGTCGTCCGTGCCCACATGCCGTCTCTGCGACCCCCGTCTCTCGAGCGCCGTCTCCGCGACCCCCGGCGCCCGCGCGCCGCACTCCAACACTCTATCGCGCCCATGCGCCGCGCCACTAACACAGTCGTCCCCCTTGACTCTCTATCACACTACCATGCTTCTTACATTGGTCCATCCTTTCACCACACCATGCGCACCTTGCCTTGGTCGTGGAATATGCTTCGACCCACTCTTCGAAATGTACATCATCCTGTAGGGATAGGCAACTCCTCCAGGACACTATCTCCGCCAGGGAGCTCTAAGTGCTCCGGCATGAAGACTCCCCTTCCGCCGGGGATATGGCTCCTCCGGGATGCTACCTTGACGCGCTCTGATTGCTCTGGCACAAGGACTCATCCACCCTGGATAGGCGACTCCTCCGGGACACTATCTCTGCCAGGGAGCTTTTCAAATCCTCTTTCGCCAGGTAGACGGCTCCTCCGGGATGCTACCTTGACGCGCTCTGAGTGCTCCGGCACAAGGACTCACCTGCGGGGATAGGTGATTCCTCCAGGACACTATCTTCGCCAGGGAGCTCTAAGTGCTCCAACACGAAGACTCTCATTCCGCCAGGTAGACGGCTCCTCCGAGATGCTACCTCGGCCTGCGGGATAGGCGACTCCTCCGAGACACTATCTCCGTCAGGGTGTCTGTGTGATTGGCATACGTGCTCTGGCACTGGGGGCTTGCAATGGCACCCTTTAGGGACTATGACCCCCGGGTCATCCTGAGGCGGGAGCAGGTCTTCGAAGGGCATCGCACCTAGTTCGTCTGGCAGTTGGGCATCGGGTCTTCCCTATCGCTGCCAGGCCTGTGGGACTCTGCAAGGGCTTGGATTTGTGGCTAGATCAAGGGGGTTCTCTGGCCACACCGACGCTGTGGAAGCCAGTCTTTCCAGACAGACAGAACAGCACTGTGAGGAGCAGGCCAGGTGAATATGCGATCCGACAGTCCGTGGAGCACCGGTACCTGTGGACCCCTTGGTGATGTGTCACTCCCGGGGAGCGCCATGTGTCAGTTGATGACATCATTATCTCAACCTCTATAAATAGGGGTCTTGAGAGTTCATTCGGGATAGAACTCTCACATTTTCACTTTCTCACTCTAGAATCCTGACTCTGGACCTAAGCATCAAACTGTGACTGTCGTCATGTATTCATCCTGCGTCATCGCCCTCACAGCACTGCCACCCTCAAGCTCTGTCTGGGAAGCCCTTGGTCTCTGCCCTTACTCCACCCTTGCTTTGTCCCACATCAACATATTTGGCATCTGACTCAGACTGCATTCCTTGTGGCACCTCCACGTCGACTGCGAATCCACTTTCCCTTGCATCACTTGTTGTGTAATCCTCATTTGAATTGAATCCAATGTTTACATATTTGAATTATAATTAGGACTTCACAAAAAAATTAAAGAAGAATTAAATGCCTTCAATCTATAGGTTATAGGACTTGAATTTTGCCGCGTATAGGTGCATAGAATCAAGGCATAGCACAGTGTTTGTGCTAGTTTATAAATAATTCTGTTGCATTAAAAATGAGGTTCATATGTGATTTGGATTGGCTATTCTAACTAGTGTTGGATTGTCATTCTTTTACTTTTACCTTTTTTCCTTGTTACATGTGTAACCTTATCCATATTAAAGATTATTTTTCTGCCCCAAAACAATATCCATTGACTTTAACACATCCAAATTCGATGCATGTGTGCTGATAACAAGTATCCCTCGGTGGGTTATGAGAATCTCAAAATATATTGGTTGATAGGGGATCATTATAAACGTGCCAGGATGGGCAATTCATTTTGCATCCTCTTCCGGTTGTCCTTGTAAAAGCTTTAAACATGCACATGGTGAGAAGCCTTTACTTACTTGTCCTAGCAATTTGCCTTATTTCCCCCTCATCAGCTCTCTACCTATATCCGACGTTCGATGTTCACGTTGTTAGTGCATTCTCTGATGATTCTCAACCCTTGATTATTCGCTGCCAATCTAAAGATGATGATCTTGGATATCATACTCTCCATGTTGGTGATGATTTTTCCTGGCATTTTCGTTTGAATTTCTTCCAAAAAACACTTTTCTTCTGTCATTTCTATTGGAATTCGAAAGACAAGGCCGTCACTATTTTTGACAAAAAAATATGGAATTTGTGCCCGAGCAAGAATGGTAATCTTTTTGAATGTTATTGGTATGTGAAGGAGGACGGGTTCTACACGTATCACATCAAGGTGTATGACTGGTAATGGGATGTTTATTATCTCGTGTTTTATATGAATCATCAAAATAAAGGAATAGCCATGAATAAGATGCATTTTCATGCAGTGCATTAGGTTTTTTTTTTCCCTCTCCCTTAGTCCCCGCCTCTTATGTGGTGAAAACACAATTCTTTAGTCATTTCATGAAGTTTCTACATTATAGTATATTGCTTTTATACTTGAACAAGAGATGGGATCTAAATATGAAAAATTCATATACAGATAAATTTAGCGATACTAGTCACCAAAAAAAAAATCTTCACTTGAAGTGAAATAAGTTTTGTTTGTGATCCTAGTCGCTTATGCTGCCATTTTTGCAGACATCAATCTCTTACTTTACTTATGTAACATTATCAACTATCTATAACCAGCACAAAGCTACAGTGTGAGCTAGAGATATCAAACGGGCCGGGCTTGGGCCGCCCGGCCCGGGCCCATCGGGCTTGAAGCGAGGCCGGGCCGGGGCCGGGCCAAGGGGCTGCCAATCCGGGCCGGGCCGACTGAGGAGAAATGCTAGGCCCAGTCCAAGCCCTGGCCCTAGGCCCAATATTTAGGGCCGGGCCCGGGCCCAAAAAAATATTTTTTTTTGTGTAATTTCTTTCTTTAATTGGCTATAATTATCCCTCTTTACTCATAATGTTATTTTATTAGAGATACCACTTCCTCATGAATTTATCTTGAATTGGGAAAAAAGAATTGGTTACTACATGAGTATTTCCTTTTAAATATGTCTAGTAACTTTTATTTTGTAACGCTAAAACAATTCTTAAAAGAACGTATGCAAAACGATTGTAATGCTAAAACAATTGTTAAAAGAATGCATGCAAAATGACACTAATAACATTTAGCGACAATGATCGTTATATAGAGCAAACTGTTGTAGGCTACTTTTACTTTTAATAATGGGTTGAGGCTTGAAAAACTTTATTGTTGATGCGCTCTTATATTTTACCATTATCATTCCTCAATACTAAAAAAGAACTAGAGCAAAAGCGAGAAGCAAAAAAATGTTTTCTTTTTGTGTGCCAATTCTTGTTGTTTTCGTAAGAGACGTGAATATGAGATTTGTCAAAATCGTGCAATCAAAGAAAATCTTGTAAGTATAATTCGAATAGTACACAAATCTCGATCTCAAAATATGTCCCAAGATTACGTTTCTTTGTCCGAAAGTCTCCTCACAAATGATTGCTAATTATCCGAAGTGCGGAGCAACAATATTCTTATAGAGACGTTTCTCAATAATATCACCATGACTCTCAAAGTTTGGGGTGCTTTTATAAATACGTAAAGTTTAGGGACATTTGTGTAATTTTATAAAAAATAATTAAAAAAAACCATGTTTTATAGTCTTGCCACCTCCTCCTTGTTACAATGACTAAGTTAGTTAAATGTTAAAATCTGGGATATGTGGATAATGGATGCATCTGGTGGAAGATAATGAAGGAAAAGAAAAAGGGGTGGGGGGGGGGGGGAAACCCTTCCCTTTGGGAAAGAAAGAAGAACCAATAGAAAACAAGAAACAGAGAAGAGAAATGATATATTCATATATGTATTCAGATTGTAATATATATATATATATATATATATATATATATATATATGTGTGTGTGTGTGTGTGTGTGTGTGTGTGTGTGTGTGTGTGTATAGATATATTTATTTGTCTCTCATTTTATTTTTTGCTATATGTTAAATCTTTTCTTACTCTTCTTGGTGATCTTTATTAATAAAATCTGAACACATAACAATTATTACTATTTAAGAGAGACTGTTTCTACTATTTGATATTTTACTTCAAACTAATTGGCCGAAAACCCGGGATTGATACATGTTAATTCCCGAGACGATCTTAAGTAATAAGTATAGAAAAATAAATGTGTTCATAGGCCCTCCTCCTTTTATCCGGGCTTGGGACCGGCTTGTAAACAAACAGGCAAAGTTACCTATTTTTTTATATATACGAAAAAAATATATATCTTGCTTGTAAAAATTTATTTTATATATATGGAAAAAAAGTATATTTTGTGAAAAAAATTATTCTTAAAAATTAAGAGAAGGAAAATAAAAAGAAATTACCTAATCATCCGGAAGTACTTCAATATCCGAGTCACTGCTCTTCCTATCATCAATCGGTTTATCTTGCTCGCGGTATTTCGCATCAAGATAATCCTTCCAACATACACATAGCTCGAGCGACTCGGGGTTAAGACGACCCCTCCTGTCATCCAAAACCCTCCCGCTGGTTGAAAATGCCGACTCTGAAGCAATCGTGGAGGCTTGCACTGGCAGTACATCCCGTGCAATTTGGGATAAAGTTTTATACATGTTTTGATTTTGTTTTCAAAAATTTAACAAATTAAAATTAACATGTTCTTGCATTGATAAATCAGAATAATGATCAGTATTTGCATATACACCAATCTCATTAAAAGAGGAAAAAGTATTCGAACCTGTCGAATTAGAAGTATCTTCACCTGGTAGTTGTCTTGCTACTAGATGTTCAAAACCCTGAAGGTATGGCGCATAATACCTCTCAACAGTGGATGATGATGTAGCTCGCCCGCGCACGTCAGCAGAATTACGATAGAGGTTGAACAAGTCCTCAAACCTCTTGCTCACTTTTGCTGTGAGTGCGGTTGTCTCCTCTGCTGTGTAGCACATTAATTTCGATATCTCTTGTATCGAGGCGTTCACGCCATGCAACTTTAACCTAGGATCTAAACAAGTAGCCACAGTAAAAATAACAGGCAGTTTACTCCAATATTTATTAAACTTTTCATCCATCACTTTTACTATTTCCCTAAAGGGTCCTATATATCTCCATTTTGTTAACATTGTAGCCATCTTGAGAATTTCTATTACAGCGAGAGGAGAGGTGGGATAGTACATACCAGACAATAAATTGGTAGACGTGTAGAATACCTTTAAAAATTCAGCTAGGTATGTGGCCATCTGCCATTCCTCTTGAGTTGGCAAGCCGGCTGGGAACTGGGTTAGTAGAAAATGCGTATAGACTTCTCGGTATGCTAGAATGTGTAAAAGCATGTGGTATGTAGAGTTCCACCTGTGGACCACATCTGTAACTGCTCTCCTGCGAGGCATATTATATTGAACACACAACGTTTTAAATTGTTGTGTTCTCGGACTCGAGCTATTAACATACGCTGTCATACCCCTCATTTTGAGAAGAATATCTCCTGCAGCAGCTAAACCATCTTGAACAATTAAATTAATAATGTGACAAACACAGCGAACATGAAATAATTCACCATTAAGTACAGGTTGAAGCGTGTCCTTTAAAGCTGCAACATCAGCTTTATTATTAGAAGCATTATCAAAACTAACACTCATAATCTTATCCTTTATTTTAAATGTGGTACATGCTTTTAATATAAGAATAGCAATGTTCATTCCATCGTGCGGAAAAGGAAAGTGCTCGAAAGCGATGATTCTCTTGTGCATAACCCAATCTGCATCAATCCAATGAGTGGTCACACAAGAATAACTAACAAAAGTATAAGGAGATTGCCAAATATCAGAAGTAAGACTAACTTTATCGTCAAATTTATCGAAATAATCGATAAGGCGTGCTTTGGCAACATTGTACTGTCGGAGTGCATCGGATCTAGTTGTGTTTCTATGAACCTTTTTGTACAAAGGTTGAACGTATGTGTTCACATATCTAGAGTGCTTAGGATTATCGGCAAAAGAAAAGGCTTGTTCATCATGAATAACAAATTCAGCGAGACCGTCTCTTTGCTCTCGCTGATTATAAACAAATAACTTACCGTCAAAAGATAAATGCGTTTGGGTAGGTTCGACGTGGCCTTGTCGAGGTGCACACTGAGGGTAATGCCTGTTAAGATGTCCATTACCACTACCAGACGAAAATAATTTAGCGCAGTACTTACATCGAGCTTTTCGGATGTCGTCCACCGTAACTACATCGAAATGATTCCAACACTCGGCTTTCTTTTTTTTCCCCTTTTGGACTTCTGGCACGTTACCGGAGGCATTGCTCGGCCCTTCTTCATCATGACCAGGCATAGGGTTGAGATTATGCCACGGAGTAGTAGCTTCGCCAACCGAGCTGCGTCCTTGACTATAATGCGGGGGGTCTTCATCAGGCGTGTATTCAAAATCTGGAATGTTTTGATTGAACTCCCAATTGGCTTGGGTATCTATCATACAGCCTGTACTCATTCGTCCAGGAACGAATGGTTGTGTTGGTGCTTGGATTGGTGTTTGTGATGGCCGTGGCGCTGGCGCTTGTGCTGGTGGTGGTGCTTGCGATGATGATGATGTTTTTCGTGATGACGATGCACGCCTCATTTTCTTCAATAATCCAGCCATATTTCACGCTAAACTTTGTAAGAGTAACTAAATACACAAGTATAAGAGTAGTAATAAGAAATAACAATTAAAAGAATGAACGAGTAACAAATATTAATCACTGAGGGTAATTCTGATCCAATGTGGAGAGAGTTAGTAATTAAAAAGCATTTAGTAATAGTAATTAATAAATAAAAATTCACTAATTACTAATTACTAGACAAAAGAATTAGAGAGTAACAAATTAATAAGAGTAGTAGTTAGTAATTAGAATTTAGTAAGACTAGTAATTAATAAACAAGAGTACTAATTAGTAAATACTAGTAGTAATTAGCAAGAGTAGTAATTGGAGAGAAAAATAGTAGCAAAGCTTGTAGAAATATAGAATGTTTAGGTAAGAGAGAGTAAGAAGATTGGTGTGAAAAATTAGAGAGAAATGGTGTGAATTTATAGATTTTAGAAACTTCACAAAAGACCAAAATACCCCTACAAACTATCCGTTTATAGTTGTTGGGGAGGGTAAGAATGTAAAAACCTTTAAAGGAGTTGGAAAAATTAAGTTAGACTAAAATACCTCCCAAACTAGCCGTTATATTGCTGTTGGGGGGGTAAAAGTGGAATTTTGGGGGAATATTTCCGTTGGAGGAAAAGGGGTGGGAGAAAAAGGGGAAAAACAAAAAATTCAAACCAGGTGGGGCCAGAACCGGGCCAGTTTCGGGCCGGGCCAAAACCGGGCTTCTTTCGGGCCGGGCCGGGCCGGGCTTTTTTCCAGAATTCCTTGGCCTGGTCCAAGCCCTGGCCCCAAGCCCAACTGCTTAGGGCCGTCACTGTTCACCGAGCGGGCCGGGCCAGCCGGGGCCAGAAACGGGCCGAGTCAGGCCAGCCTGCGGGCCGTCCGGCCCTTTTGACAACTCTAGTGTGAGGGAAAGGACAAATGACCCCCCCCCCCCCCTCATGTATTTCGGCTTTTACAGGTCGACTCTCTCGAATAATAAGTTTAACAAGCCTCCTTTATTTTCCAATTTGGTGCAATTGAGTACACCACCGCCACACCCACAACCCCCAACTCAAGCACCACCACCGCAAACTGCCATTATAGCCACTGCCATTGCACGCAACCACCCCAACTCAAACTCATCAGTGCTACCACCAACAACCAAACCCACCACTAACCCACACAGCCGCCACAAACCCATCAGTACCATTACCAACCACCAAACCCATCCCGGCCACTAAATTGCCGTTGTATCCAAACCAACACCATCGTACCCACAGTTATCATCCACAACGCCCACAGATTTGTAATTAGTCACCGAAGCCCACCACTGCACGCTGCCACCAACAATCACCACAAAAAGCAGCGAACATCTCACACTATAACCACCAAAGCCCAGATAGGCGGGGTGAGGGGGAAAGCAAGGGGGCATCGATCGATGATGGCGACAATAGGGAGAAGGGGGCACTGTTAATTGGTTTCAGAGGCATGGTGTGTGTGCGTTTGGGGGGGGGGGGGGTTGAGTTAGAGTTTTATAGGTAATTTTTTTCACTTCATAAATAAGCATTTTAATGCATGTTAAAGGTACTTTTGGAGTTTTATATCAAAATTTAGCCAGGTGTAATTATTGTTGGTGAGGGGTCGATTGTCAAAATTAACACCAGAGGGATCAACTCGCAAACTCGAGATACGCGAGGGGGTCATTTGTCATTTCTCCTAAAATGTGATTCCTAGTAAAATTAACAAGAGTCATTACAGTCCCTCCTCCCCCCCCCCCCCCCCAACACCCCCACACACCCTAAGTATATCGAGTATTTTTTTTTTCTTGTTGACTCTTTTGAGCTTGCGACAAGTGACCCCATTAACAATAATCTTCAAAATAAGGGCGGATCCATGATTGCCAAAAATTAACATGTCATGTAGAAGATATAAGTACTCTAATATGATGAAGATATCCATCCCACCGACTTTTACTTTCTACCGTTGACACCATACTAGAGAAAGTACTGGTATTTCTTTCAAAATGATATGTAGATGTACGGGTCATGTCTTTGTATTGCAACGGTTAATCGCAGATCTAACATAGCCATGTTTATTTTCACACTCTCAAATGCTTAATCGGACCACATTAGTCCCTAAAGCGTAGTATTTCGTAACGAAAATGTTTATTGGTGACAATCAATATTGTGAAATCCATAATATGGTGTGCAATTAGACACCCCCATATCATGTAATACATTTAAAATAAGGTAGAAATTAGTATGTTGTTATTCCGTAATCTGGATTAGTCTTGGGTGCAAGATGTAAGGTTGTATACCAACTGAGTTCAAGCCAAATAAGGTGTGTTCAAACATGATTTGCATATTTATAAGTATAATTCGAACTCACCCCTGCTCATTACGAGCCTAACCTTGATGTTCAAACTTGGCCCGAGCTCGTCACTACAAAACTTGGGCTCGGCTCAGCTCATTCATCTAACTATGCGAACCAAGTTCAAGCTCCAAAATTTGTTCAAAGACTGAAAAAGAAATAAAAAATTTAGACATGAACAGCTAAATTCACTGTCGTACTAGATGTGATTAACGGATTGAGACTCCGAGTTGACAAACTTGGTTACTTCAACGAAATTGACGATCGGCTTTGGAATCATCAAAAATATCGGATGGATGAGGATCTGATCACATTCTAATATATGTAATGGCTCCAGGGTAGGATGGAATCATTGTCATGGCTCCATCGTGATGAGCGCACGCATGCGAGCGTCCATGTGATGTGATGGGTGTGTATGCACGCGCGCGTGTGTGTCGCATGTGTGTTTGAAAGGGGGGGTTGTTTGTACGAGTGACATGAGAGACAAAGAGGTGAAATGGAGGAATATAGTGATACTAGGGTTTCTAAATGGGGTTGTTTGATTTTGGACTTTGGCTTTTTTGGCTTTATGCTTATAAGTGGGCTTCGATTTTTTGGTTAGTTTTCTTTATGGGCTCTAGAGTAGAAACTTTACTTATATGGCCTTATAAATACTCAAACGTATCATAATTCAATTATTACCTAGACGAGTCATTTACAAACACATTTGTGAATACTTTAAAATATTCATGCTCGGCATATTTTTAAAACGAGCTCTAAAATTTTTTTCATATTTGATTTATATGTCATACAAATGAACAGGAATGAACCACAAGTCATTCATGAACTGCTCAGTTTATTTACAGCCTTAGTGAGATGACCTAAGTACTGTAAAACATTTAGGTGTGATATAACAAAAGTAGCATTAATATTTTAATAAAGTTTCAAAGAATGATTTGATCAAGCTATGTTTATTGTAGTCACCTATTTAATAAGTGTAATGTTTTGGAAAGTTAATATATAACAAAATGAAGGCTTCATTGACAATTTCAAGTGGTTGTGGCTGTTGGTGATAAATTGTTATTGTATTTGTATGTATTGTAAGTGAAGTTCAAGACCCAAAAAGTCTTGTTCTTTGTCTCGCATTGGAGAGAAAAGAGACTTTCTATCTTCTTATAAGCAAGCACATTGTACATACATATGAATTGTTTTGAGATGTTTTGGAGGGAAGATTGAGAATGCTTTTGTACAGTGCACCGGACTGCACCTCCGCACGCATGTGCGCATGTAACGCATTGTGTGCGCTTTAGTGGGGCGCTTCGCACTTTGCACGCCTGGCGCGAGCGCGTATGGCGCGTTGATTTATGATCTAACGGTCCATATTTTAACCAATTTTTCAGAATTATTTCTTTCAGTCATTTATTTTTAATGACACTTTGGTGACTTTGAAATAATTCTGGAAAAGTACCAGAAATAACAGTTATTTCTTAAGTAGTGCCTTTAATGGTTGCGTCCCTTCTTGAAAGGATGGCTGTTAGTCCATATATAAGATTTGAATTTAAAATTTTAATTTTTTGCATTCCAACTTCAGAATCTCATCTTCTCTTTCTCAGTTACATACACAATTTCGATGAGCAATTATGGAACGATTCTTCAAAATTACTATCTACAAATTGTTGGTTTTAGTAATCCAAGAGGTGATTTGCCATTAATCCGGTAGCAAACTTGGAACGAGCGGGGGCAAATATCGCCTTAAAGTCAGGGTCTTTAAACGCGCCTCAAGCCATAAAATTTCGTTTTTTTTCTTCTTCTTTCATTCTGCACTTTTAATCCAACAGTGGCTTGCCTCGTCGTACTCTACTTGATTGTTCGAGCGGGGGAAGGCTAGTTTTGGCAATGTTGGAATATTTTAATTAAATAAAATTTACACTATAGCATTATAATTATATTTTAATTTATGGCTATATGGTATTTACTTACATGTAAATTATGAAATAAGTTACAAATACAATAATGAGTATTATTAAGTCATATTGATTTATGGTGAGTATAATATAGTTTATTATTTAGCATTATTGAGAATTATTCCATGAGTTAAAAAACTTTTAAGCTTACTTATGCGGCCAATAAATGGATTATGATTGGCCATATATATAAGGCTATAGGGTGTGACATAGAAAAAATACTTGAAGCTACTATGCTTTCAAATTTAGTGTTTTCTATTCTACTATCACAATGTATTTTCCTATATATCTATAATATATATTTTATACTTGGGCAACGTGATCGTAGACTGGTTCATACCGTCTTCTTATGGACGAGCACATAGAGGAGACATAGTTGCGTCAATTTGTTTTATCTTGAAGACTTTATCTGCCGTCAACACCTGCACGTAGGGAGGCGATAATGTCTTTAGGACAGCGACTTTATCGCGACTCTCACGGACCAGCTATTTTATATCCTTTTACTACTCTAAATTACACAATTTTATCTAGAGTTCATACCGAATTACTTTCAATTGTTTACTATTATATTGTTATGCCTAATCTCTCACTATTATTCGTATTTTTTGTTATAAAAAGTACAAACCAAAGCCTAAAATCTTTCAACAGGCAACAGTCGCATGGAGCACCCATTTGGTAGTGTGAGCACTACTCTATGACAGCCCCTTCTTTCTAAAAGTTAGGTCCTTAATTAAGTGATTTTCGAATCAATCAAATTCTAGTTCCCATTTTCTTTGGTGGTGGCTAGCTGCACTTATGCCCAAGGCAAGCTGTCACATACCGGCAAACGACCTCGTTGGGAAAGAAAAGAAAAACAAAGTAGCCTGTGAAGAGCTACCAAGTGAGACTTTCAGACGAAATCGGTCTAGTAATCACTTAACCATGGGGATAGCTTTAGTGATAAATGTCACAGGATGGGACAACATGTAGTCTCCAAATTTCGGGGTTGGATTTAGCAAAGTTAGACAATGACATTCCAAGTTAGTGTAATCGGCTTCTGGTCCTCTGAGGAGACGAAATATTTAGTAGACTAGTCTTTCGAGTCATTATATTTCTTGCGCAATGAGAGCCCTGGATGTTAAGTAGAGCAAGAACGATAACACAACGACTTACACTGTCATGTTGGTGGGTGCTGCGAGCACTAGCGAATTGTTCATGAGCTTTGCTGATCAAGCCCTCACTAAATTGGTCGGGTGATTCAATGGGCGGAGCTGCAAGCGCCAGAGTAAATCTTCTGAGGTAGGAAGTCACTTTACATTGTTATGCGGCAGCATGCCGAGAGTGGCCTTTGCTTTTGGTGCCCTCATGAATGTAGCTAGAACATTGCAGAGTCCGAACGGCATCAACAACCACTTATAGAATCCATGTTTTGTCTTGAACATGTTTCCACGTGTTTTCTTCCCAAACCAGAACTTGAGGATACCCAGATTTAAGATTGAGCTTCGTGAAGATCCTGGCATGCTGCAACTGATCCATCAGATCGCCACTCGTAGAAGTGGGTAATTATTTTTTCTTTGTAATCTTGTTCATGGCTATGTAACAGGTGCACATCCTTCAACCCCCATCTTTTCCAAGGACTAGTACAAATGATGATGAGTTAGAGACAGACTAGGTTGTATTGTCCCATTCTTCAGGAGCTTCTTTCTTTTATTTCTTCGTTCTCCATTATCGAATTACAGTTCATGCTCAAATTCAGTTGAGGAACATCTGAAAATTGACCGAAACTCATGCTCAATGGCTCCTTTACGCAGCAGATTTGTAGCCTCCTAAAAAATACCACTCAGCTGTTGTATCAGATTCTCAAAATTAGATTCTCTTTGACTCAGATTTATCGAGCACTACACTTTAAAAAGGCAATCTTCGGCGTAGATCATTGCAATCTATGAATTGTCATAAGGCTGTGGTGTAGCATGTGAGAAAACATCAAAGCTTTCATGATTATGTGTAATTTCTCAAACCTCGCATCATCGATTGCAATAGTCTCAAACCTTATGCAAATGAGTGCACTTAGTCCTTTAACGGTTGGATTTCTTCTTAATTTCAAATTTTTGATCATTTTTCATCTAAAAGATCTGATAAAAACTTGGAACTTTTCATTTATTCTGGGGCTGTCTAAAATTAGTGCTTTACACTGTAAGACTGATGCCAAGGAAGTGGGTTCGCAGTCGACGTGGAGGTGCCACAAGGAATACAATCCGAGTCAGATGCCAAGTATATTGATGTGGGACACAGAAAGGGTAGAGACCAAGGACTTCCCAGATAGAGCTTGAGGGTGGCAGTGCTGCGAAGGGCAATGGCGCTGGGTGAATACACGACTACAGTCACAGTCTGATGCTTAGGTCCAGAATCAAAGGTCCTATATATTTCTCTCTCTAGAATTCTAGAGTGAGAAAGTGAAAATGTGAGAGTTCCGTCCCGAATGAATTCTCAAGACCCCTATTTATAGAGGTTGAGATGATGATATCATCAACCGACACGTGGGGCTCCTTGGGAGTGACACGTCACCGAGGGGTCCACACCTGTCGAATCACATATTCACCAGCCCTGCCCCGTATAGCGTCGCTCTATCTGTTTGGAAAGACTAGCTCCCACAGCGTCGGTGTGGCCAGAGAACCCCCCTTCATCTAGCCACTAGTCCAAGCCCTTGCAGAGTCCCACAGGCCTGGCAGCAGTGGGGAAGACCCGACGCCCAACTGCCAGGCAGACTAGGTGCGATACCCTCCGGAGACCTGCTCCCGTCTCGAAGTGACCCGGGGGTCATAATCCCTAGGGGTGTCGATGAAAGCCTCCAGTGCCGGAGCACATAGGCTTGTCAGACACCCTGGCGGAGATAGTGTCCCGGAGGAGTCGCCTATCCCGCGGGCCGAGGTAGCATCCTGGAGGAGTCGCCTATTCCCGCGGTGAGTCCTTGTGCCGGATCACTCAGAACGCGCCAAGGTAGTGTCCCGGAGGAGTCGCCTACCTAACTGGCCGAGGTAGCATCCCAGAGGAGCCGTCTACCTGGCGGAAGGGGAGTTGAAGCTCCCTGGCGGAGATAGTATCCCGGATGAGTCGCATATCCCCGCGGGTGAATCCTTGTGCTGGAGCACTCAAAGCGCGCCAAGTTAGTGTCCCGGAGGAGTCGCCTACCCGACGGGCCGAGGTAGCATCCCGGAGGAACCGTCTACCTGGCGGAAGGTCTTCATGCCGAAGCACTTAGAGCTCCCTGGCGGAGATAGTGTCCCGGAGGAGTCGCCTATCCCCGCAGGATGCTGCTGCACATTCCGGAGAGCAGGTCGAAGCATGGTCCACGACTAAGGCAAGGTGCGCGTGGTGTGGTGGAAGGATGGACCAACGCAAGGTGCGAGGTATGGTGAAAGGATGGAACAATGCAAGGACTGTATCCGGGGCGCGGTAGAGTGTTGGAGTGTCGGGGGGCATGGTAGTGTGATAGAGAGCTAGGGGGCGCGAGTGGCGCGGCGCATGGGCGCGGCGGAGAGTCCCGGAGACGGCACGCAGGTGCGGGAGACGAGGGTTGCAGAGACGGTGCGCGGGCGACGGGATTCGCATAGTCGAACCTCGGGCGCGGGCGACGGCTGTTGGGGAGAAGGCGCACGGGCGGAAACGACAAGGGTCGCGAAGACGGTGCGCGGGTGCGAGCGACGGGGGGCACGGACAATGCATGGTCCCTTGAATAGAGGTGAAGGTGCTAAGGGGGGTGTCAAAGGCCAACCCTTGGGGGAAGGCCAAGGCCCACCCTTGAGGGATGGCTAAGGCCAACCCTTAAGGGAAGGCCAAGGCGAACCCTAGGGGAGGTCGAGGCCGAGGCCGACCCCAAGGGGAGGCCTAGGCCAACCTCCTTAGGCAAGTGCCAAGGCGCGCCGACCGGCGACGTGCGACGGTCAAAGCGCGATGAGGCGTTGCCATAAGTTGTGCAAAAATAAATTTCTTAGTGAGAAGTAACGTAGAAAAAATGAAAAATGCACGTGACAGAGCGTGCACGTTTTGACTGGTTGGAAGCGTTGAGAATTTGATTGTATCGACGTGTCGTGCAAAACAGGACCCCGAGTGAGCACATGGGTGCAACTAAGATAGGTTCAGGAAAAAAAAAACACGAGCTTTTGCTTCGTTCTCTCTCTATCTTCTGCTCCTCCTTCTCTCTACATTAACTTTTCCTTCCTTCCTTTACTTTGTCCTTTCATCCTTCCTTTACTCGTCCTTTACCCCTCTGTTCTACCAAGTAAAGTTTCCATCTCTTTACTATTTCCTCTTTCCATCACAAGCCTTTATATTCTCTCAACCTAGTATATGAAGTCCTTTTCACGTGTCCTTTTTTCTTAACTACCAACTCATTGAGTGAGGATCAAAGCTCACGTGGCTGTACTTGTATTTGGCTTTTCTGAATCATATCACCATGCCTGCTTCTTTTGAAGGAGATGACCCTCCACGGCTGCCTGGACTGGAGCGACGCAGCATCATTGTACCTTTAAATTTGCAGAAAATGCAAGCAGACAGAGATACATTCCAGAGTATGCTCATGGGAAGAATTGTGGATGCTGAGGTCTTTACGGAAGGAAAAGTTCAAAGGTATGTTACAAAATATTGGCGTCTTCTCGGACCTGTCATTGTTCAGAAGATCAACACCCTTTACCTTTTTCATTTCACTACTCCAAAACAAGCTCAACTGCTGCTGGAATATGGACCTTGGAATATCAAAGGCTGCCTACTAGTCTTAAAACAGTGGCTTCCTCATACTATCTTTGCTCACATGTCGTTTCCAACGGCGGATCTTTGGGTTCGTGTAGTTAACATACCAAGTGATTGCTATCACAAGGATCTAGCCATGAAGATTGGATCAGTTTTAGGAGTATTACTTGATGTGGACTGGTCAGAAAGGAGATGCAAACACAAAAATTATTTTAGACTTAAGATTCGTTTATCCTTTGAGGAACCACTTTTTCCGGGTGTCTTTATACCTCTAATGCCTCAGATGGAAACTCGCCTGTTAAACTGTGATGTTAAATGGCTAGCGTGTAAGTATGAGCGGGTTTGTCATGCATGTTATCAATGTGGGCGTATCGGGCATGATAAAAATTTCTGTTCGGAATCCTTGTATGTGGTTTCCAAATCACTCCGCCGTCGCTCCGCTATTCTCAATGGCCCGGATATTTTACCAACCTTTGCGGTGGCAGGTGTGCCCATGTTTGAACAATCCTTGCGAGCTTATCCAAATGTTGATCTTAACCGGAATTTGCAAATTATTATTTTTGATTCTGATCATGGTCCGGATTTATTCCATACCAACCAAGAGTTTTCTGGAATATCCTACAATTCAGGTATGTATTCAACTGGAAGTGAGTCTCATTATTCAACTGCTGAAAGTTCTGCCAGTGAAGATACCACAGTGGCTAATCCATTTGCAAAAGAACCGAATGAAGCTGAGCATTTGGATAAGGAAATAAGGAATGATGTCACTATGCTAGAAAACTTCTTGGCTACAAGTAGGGAGACAGCGCCTACGTGTCAGAAGAATAAGACTTTCTTGGATCCACAGGTCAGTTCCAAATCAAATGAGGGATTCTCTTCTGTCATTCCTATCTTGGTCCCTAAGGATTCACGTGATATTCCTGGCCCTCAAATCCCAAACATTCCTTCTGGACAACTTCTCTCTGTAGCCGAATTTTCCCTAGCTCAAGATTTGGGATCTTCTCATAGGGGATTAGACCATATTACTTTCCTGACTGCTTTTCCACAGCCTAGGCCTATCTCCCTTTCTAGCTTTCAGGCCAGCCCAAGCTTCCCTCCTCCTTTTCCTAATCCAATAGCCAGGCCCCTTTCTTGTGATACCACTGGCCCAACGAAATTACCCTCCATTCTAGGCCCTGGCCCATTTGAACTTCAAACCAATTTTCATTTTGGGCAGTCTTCAACTGGTTTAATTAATCAAAACTCTCAAGCCCAGTCCCTTCAGAATCTAGCCCAACATCCTATCCCTTCCACCTCTCCAAGGCCAGTGCAACTCACGTGGACTAATGATCAAGCTTCTCCTCATTTGGGCCTTATTTCCCTTATTACCAGCTTGATGTCTAGCCCAGAAGGCATTGGGGAAAATGACTCATCTCTTCATTTGGCCAACCCGAATGAGATTTCCCATCCCTCTGCTGGCCTTTTAGTGCCATCTGCTATATCTTCTCTCCTTTGTGACAAAATAGCTGCCTTTGCACACAATAGTCCAGTAGTACCACAAGTTGTAACCGAATCTTCTTCCAAATATGTGCTGAACCTTGTGCATATTAACTCCTTGAATTCGGACCCAGGTAAATTGTCTTTGGAAAATATGCATAAACCTGATACTATGGGTCTTTCATCTAAGGACACTGAAATTGGCCAAGATCAACAAGACTCAATCTGGAAAGGCATCAAATTTTCAGCCCCAGAATTTGACGTTTCTTCTGATGAAGACAATGAACAGGATATGGAAGTTTTATTGGACAATCTAAATCCTAATTTGGTTCATCAACTCTCTAGCTCAACAGCAACAGTGGAAGAAATTACAGGTGGTGTGGATATGCCTTTGCAAGGAACAAAAGAGTGCAAGAAAAGAAGAAATAGTGGAGATATGTCTGCAAATGATAGTTCTTCCCCAACAAAAATCTCACGCCTACAGGAAGAGCAATTTCCTGGAGACGATCTGAAGCTGATCTCGATGGAAGGAAATGAACCACATATGAAGATATCTCCGACTAATTCAGGTTCTTTCTTGCAAATTTTTTTACAGAAACCCTTATGTTCATTATGGCTAGATTATGATAGTAGTCAGTTCCATCACTTGCAATTTCATGTTTCGTTGTTGTTTGAGCTCCCTGAGATGTGGCATTTTCGTATAAGTTTTTCCTGTTTTGCTTCTAGATTATATGACCTCAAGCCTGTATATAGCAAGATCCTAGATTGTAAGTTTGTAAATGGTGGATTAGGAAAAAGAAAGAGAGAAGAAATGTCAAGGTATGGGAAAAAAAGAAGGAAACGGAGTAGATTAGAAAGATTGAAAAGGAAAAGAAAAGTTATGTTGCGTTTTGAATTCTTTGCTTCTAAGAAGCTCAAATCAGGGAGTTTTGGGACATTTAAAGGCAGATCCATCTCTTACCTGTTAATTGCGGTGTTACAAGCCTTGCGGCTTCGGTCTTGGAGTTGGACCACGCCTCAGTTGGATCTTATGGATCTTTGTGGCCATCATTTTCACAAGAGATTTATCCTTCCCTCCTTTCTTGCGATCTCATTATATATTTGGGCTTTGGTGGTTGTCCCCTTACAACCCCAACACTTTAAATGAAAGGCCTTTGTTGGAACTGTCGAGGATTCGGGTAACCTCGAGCAGTTCATGTGGCGTTTTCTTTTGCCCGACTTGTAAATCTCGACTTCTTCTTCCTTTCAGAAACCAAGACTAATTTTGTTTCGGTCGGAAAAAAATTTTATGGTTTGGGTTTTTCTTCTTTCACGGGGTGTGATTCTAAATGAGCTAAATGAGGTATCTGGTTGGGATGGAAAGATACGCTTTCAGTATCTATTTTATATAGGGATAAGAACTTGTTACTTATCTCAGCATCCTATAGAGATGGTCCCACGTGGACATCAGGCTTTGTCTATGGTCATTACTACATAAATAAAAGGCAGGCTACTTGGATTAAATTGGAAGCGATTCTGAAAGATAAGAAAGGACCACTGATGCTGATAGGTGATTTCAATCAAGTGATGTATCCACATGAAAAAGAAAGGTTGCATTCCAACGATTATCCTGGACATGTTTGGTTACGTCAATTCCTGTTTAATCTTGGGCTGTGTGAGCTGGCTTGGTCGGGGCCACCTTTCACGTGGACTAACAACAGAGAAGGGTTGAGCTGTACTTTTGAGCAACTCGATAAAGGTTATGCTAATCCTGAATGGATGTTTTTATTTCCCCTTTCTACTATCCACAACCAAGGAATCCAAGGATCTGACCACGCGCCAATCACGTTTCAATCTGAAATGAGAATTTTGGGAATTCGTAAACCCTTCCGTTTTGAAGCCATGTGGTTAACGCACCCTGATTGCATGAAATTTACTCAACAAGTCTGGGATATTCCACTTCTAGGATCATCTTTATTTCGAACAATGTCTCGAGGAAGGATGTTAGCTAAAAGATTGGGAACGTGGAACAAGAAGTCCTTTGGTATGCTTGATGAGAGCATTGAAGTAGCAAAACAAGACCTTCTCCGAAGCCAAAATCATATCTTGAATCCGGATGTGAATGACAGATTCATTCTTCAATCTCATCGTTTGAATTGGCTTTTGGATTGTGAAGAATTACATTGGGCCCAAAAATCAGGAGAAAAATGGATGAAATTGGGATATAGGAATACAAAATTTTTCCATGCCGCTATGGCGGTGCGAAAAAATAGAAATGCTATTTCCAGCATCACAAACAATCAAGGAGTCGTGGTAGTGGATCAAATTGCCATCAAAGCTTGTTTTCAACAATATTTTATGGACCTTTTGCGAGGATTTTCCCCAATTCCAACTCCCCAAAATTTCTGCTCAATCGAAGCTATCGCGGCTTCTATTTCACAAGAACAATTCAATGATTTAAGCAAGCCTTTCCAGAATTATGAGGTGTGGTCAGCCATTTCAAGCCTTCCTCCTCTTAAAGCTCCGCGTCCGGATGGTTTCCCAACAATTTTCTATCAAAAATCCTGGAGGTTTGTTGGCAATGAGGTTACCCAAGCAGTCCTTTCTTTTTTACAGTCGGGTTACATGCTCAGAGAATCTAACAATACTTTCATCGCTCTTATTCCAAAAAAGGACAACCCAGTGACCCCTGGTGATTTTCGGCCGATTAGTCTATGCAACACTATATACAAGATAATTGCTCGCATTCTGGTCAACAGACTTCGTCCGGTTATGGAGTCCCTAATTTCGCCATACCAAAATGCTTTTCTTCCGGGAAGCAAAATCACGGCCAATATTCTTATTGCTCAAGAACTGACAAATTATATACGGCTGAAGAAATCTGGGGTTGGAGCTTTTTGTTCATTAAAGATGGACATGAGCAAAGCTTATGACCGTATTAGCTTGGAATTTCTCCGTGCGGTTCTGATCAGGTTTGGTTTTCCATTGCGCTTCATCCATCTTATTATGGCATGTGTTCAAACAGTTTCCTATTCAGTGCTTATTAATGGGGAACAGACGCAACGATTTGAGCCGATCCGCGGACTAAGGCAAGGTGATCCGCTATCCCCTTATCTGTTTATATTATGTGCTGAAGTCTTATCGACAAATCTTTCGAGAGCCCAAGATCTGGGAGGTCTCTGCGGTATCAAATTGGGGACCAATTGCCCAATTATAAATCACCTTTTCTTTGCTGATGATTCTATACTCTTTTTCAAGATTACCCTTTTGGGATGTGAAATCCTTAAAATTCTTCTGGGGAAGTATTGTGAGCAATCAGGGCAGGTTATTAATATTGACAAATCAGCGATATGCTTCAGCCCCAATACTTCCAATGATTTGGTGTCCTTTGTCCTCGCTACGTTAGGCATACCCGAGAGTGAAAATTTTGGGAAATACTTAGGAACTAGCCTGGATATTGTAACTCACAGGAAAGAGTTTTTCCGAGATCTTATCACCAAAGTTCAAAATAGATGCGCGGGATGGAAAAGCATTGTTCTAAACAAAGCTGGCAGGAAAACTCTTATTACATCAGTCCTCTCATCGCTTCTGACTTATCATATGCAGGTCTTCAAGTTCCCAAAGTATGTCTGTAAGAAGCTAGATAGTATTTTTAGTAATTTCTTTTGGGCAGGAGCGAATAAGGACAAGGCTCTTCATTTGGTGAACTGGTTTTCCTTGTGTGGGCCAAAATCAAAGGGGGGTTGGCGTTTAAAAAATCAGACCTTTACAATTACGCTCTCTTATCCAAAATCAGCTGGTCCTTCATTCAAGAACCTAATTCTTTATTAAGCCAAATCTTTAGGTCTAAATACTGTACGAGAAAAAAATTCATGGAAGTAAAACCGGCAAGGAACAGTTCTTGGGCATGGAAAGGCATTCTCCATGGAAGAGATTGTTTACTACCAGAACTTCGGTGGCAAATTGGTACAGGTCAATCAATCCAAGTATGGGAGGATTTCTGGCTGAAAGACATACCCCCAGTAGTGTTAAGAGACATCAGGAACGTGGATTCAACAATTATTACAGTAGCTGATCTGATACATAACCATCAGTGGAATATCCAAAAACTGAGGGAATATTTCCCAGAAGACATTTGTTTTGCTATCAGAAGTAACCATGTATCCTTAGGCGACTTCCCGGACAGATTAACTTGGAATCATTCCCCTTCTGGCTTTTATTTAGTAAAAACAGGTTATCAGGTACTATACGATATTGAAGCTGGAAAAATGGAAGCACTTCGTCCTGATTATAACCCAGGACAATGTGTTCCTTCCAAGACCTGGGGGAGATTGTGGAAATTGCAATTGGCTCATAAAATTCAAGTTTTTCTCTGGCAAGCTCTGATGCAAAGACTACCAACTATGCATAGACTTTCAAAGGTAGGCTTCAGCGGATCTACTGATTGCCGGTTTTGCAATTCCCAAATAGAGACCTGCGACCATCTCTTTCTCAAATGTTCGGGGGTACGAGCAGTGTGGTTTGGACTAGACCTCGGTATCAGGTTACAACAACCTTTACCAACCTTTTTTGAATGGCTTATTGCATGGATCAACAAGGGCAACGCTCCCACCAAACAAGGATCCAAAACAGTCACTACTATTCTTATCACTCTCTGGCAAATTTGGTTACATAGAAATGAAATCTCCTTCACAGGCATAAGTTTTGACCCTATGATCATCATTCGGAAAACTCAAGCTCAAGTACAGACTACTTGGACAGTATTCTCGAAAAATTTAACAAGAAGCATGGTGCAGGAACGACAAAGTCACTCAAAAAGGGAGATTATGGGCCACGATATATCTTTTCTAGCGTACAATTTCCATTTATTATCGTGTTCCTGTCAACAACGCTTGACATACTTTGTTTCTGTAGGATCTCATTTTCAACAGCACAGACAGAAATCTGGCCTAGGCATCTGCATCTCAAGAGGCTTAGGACATCATTTGGGTTCATATGCAATTTCATACTACTCTCAAGATCCTTTCTCTTCACAGGCGCTGGCAGTGCTGAAAACACTACAGTGGGCTGCACAACAAAAATTGAAACATATTGTTATTTTTACTAACTCCGGTCGTTTACTTGCACAGATAAAAGGTCGGGAGGTGATTAGTGCGGTAGCAGCACCTATCATGTATGATATCTACCTAGCTAGCAAATATTTTCACTTTTGTCGGATCCTCGTTGGAAGCAAAAGGCTACTGTCTGAAGCCGTTGATCTTGCCACTTTTGCTTGCAAGGCTAGATCGGAAGTATCTATGACATGGACTCATAGACTAGATGCTTTTAGATCTAATCATGCACATATGGACAATGATTAAAGTTTCCTTTTGCTGGTCTGTATCATATTTCTTTCGTTTATGGCTGTAAAATAGTGTAGATCTGTAAACTTTTGTAACTCTCCTTTTGCTTAGCCGGGACGGCTTGTTTAATATATATTTCTCCTCTTAAACAAAAAAAAAAAAAGATAGGTTCAGAACAAAGACCTTAGATGAACTTTTTTGCCATGAATACAATAAAAAGGAACACTACAAGAACTTGAAACTAAAGCATTATACATTGAAATAAACAAGACCAGTGGTAATGTTACATAGATCCTTCAAACTATACTTCCCAAAAGGCTAAAGGCCCCTCAAAATAAACCAAAAAATTACAAGCAGACAATTATAGTTAGTTAGAACCTTACCAAAATCATCCCCCAAAAACAAAACGAAACAAAAATTAAAGAACCTTGAGTATAAGTGTTTGTCATCCACTCCCAAGAGAAATGGGCAAGAAATTCGTCCAAGGAAACAAACAAACAAACCCCATCTAATTCAGTTACAAGAAGCATCACAAAACCTCATCTCTGCTTCTCCTAACAAGTGCAAAGTACCCTAAAACAGCACAAACAGCCGCCACAATATTCCCTTCCTTGATCAACACCTTCACCACAAACCCAGTAATCTCAGCCGTCAATTTCTTCCCTTCCACCACCAGTTGCCTCCTGGGCTTCCCGCAAAAGGTCAGCAGAACAAGAACAGTGATCCAAGTGACAAGTGTGGCCGGAATCGCCACGGCCAAGGCGGCCGCCATCGAAAGTAACCCGAAAACCACGCCCAGCACCACCGAGGCGTAAAGAGCTGGCCACCCGGATGAACTTGAGGACGTTGAAACGGTGGATTCGTACCAAGCGAGCACGGATTTGAGGAGGTTCCAGGTAAACGAGAGCAATATGGTGTACACACCAACAAAGAGACATACCCATGTTCTTCTTTTGCTCATGAGCCTGATTAGAAGCATGGAATTGGAGGATTTTGATGGAGATGATGGTTCTTCTAGTATGCAGTCCGCCATGGCTGCTTGAATTATCAACGGATTGAATCTTCTCTCTCTTTCCCTCTTTGCTTTTTCTCTTCCCTTGCCTCTCCTTTTCTGCTTTGTTACTGTTGGGGACTTCGGTACTATTGTTTGGTGAACAAAAATTCGGCCCACCCGTGACGACCACGCGCTTCTACCTTTGTTGAAGAAGACTTTGATTTTAGCATATGTGTGGATCAGCCTTTACATTCACCGTTTATATTTATATATATACCTTAGGCCACGTGTAAGCACATTTCGAATTGGTTCAATTAATTTGTGAGTCAAATAACTAATCGAATCGTATTTCTCAGTTTTAAAATTTTTGAACTGAATCATAATAAACACCGTCGGTTTGTATGGTCTATTTTAGTCGGTTCAAACAGTTCAGTTTAGTCGATTTAGATCAATTTGTGCATAATTAAAAAGAAGTTATCAATTTGCGCACCTATTATTGGAGCAAAAATTTGTTCAAACTTGAATTTATATATTATCTAAGATATAAATATTATTCTAAAGGGTCGTAAAAATTGATCCCGTGAATCGAACCGAAGTCGATTTGAGAAATACTATGAAACTAAACCGTTAAGATTTTTTAGACGATTCGGAATAGATCGATTCAGTTTGATCAATTTAAACGGTTTGAATCTGTTTGTACAGTTTGGTGCTCACTCCTCCTGCCTTAAAATGTCAAATTCTTTTAAAACAGTCTGTCGCGTCCAAATCTCGTTTTTCTTAGCGCCTTTCTTTTTTTTTTTTCCTTCTTTTTTTTGGCACTTTTACGCTTTGAATGCATTTTGACTTTGCCGGCTCGCACGGCATATGTCTTAACTTATGACGATCTTTATGTTTTGGGCATTCGCTCTGGCTTGCCTCTTTCGTTCGACAAAGTCGTGACTTAAAATGGAGTATATTTTTGCGGTGTTAAATTTGATTTGTAAAATTTTCCGAAATCATTGACCTCCTGTCGCTGTAGTGAAGTGTGAGCTTAGCACATTTGGATTCAACGACGCGATTGGAGCTTTCTATTCCAAGTCTTTTGTGGTGCCGGTGGAAAAGTCGTATAAAACGACCAAAAGTACGTCAGTTTAGACTTTGGACCGAAGCAACATTGACGAGCTACCTTTACTCTTTTGGTTGGCTTCAACCTTTTTCTTCCAAGTCTCTCATTCATTCTGTTCTTCCTTATCAAGGTTGCCAAACTCTTTTTACTTTCCAGGCTGCAGAATATTCGTTCCGAATTTCTCTTGCAATTGCAAATGCAAATGTTTGGCCCTTGCCATTGTGAAACAACAAAAAGTTGATCCACTTGTGGTGGTTTTATTTCTTTCTTTTCTTTTTTAAACTGAAAGTCGTTCTATTCTACTATGTCAACAATAAAATCTCCCTAAGAACATAAATGACTACCCCCACCCTAAAGACTCAGCATTTGCTACAATGTACTCCCTTGGACAGTTATTGTTGCAAAGCTTTTGGGAGTCTAACAGGCTAGCAGAGCCCATAAAGAGCTCAGCCTTTGCTTTTCGACTACATACATCTACTGTTACACAAGGATGATTACTGACCTTCTAGGATAAGAATAAAGTAGCAACGTGGAAAATATAAGGCAGTAATGGATAAAATAAAAAACTGCCTGAGTCGAATGCGTTGCATCATGTCCTTAAGACAGTATTTGCTCCCTTGTATTCTGCTTAGGGTTGCAGGAAATCAATCCCAAGATAAAACAGGCGACCCTCTATTGATCACAGGATAAATCAATTAATAGACAGAAATTTGAGAGAAAGAGCAAGAGAGAAATTCGAGTGAGTAATAAGTCTGATCATCAGCCCTATTTATATAGACACCAAAAGGTGTCTTGAATAGGTACAAACAGTTGTGACAGTTCATTGACTCTGCAGGTATCACTTAACAGTCACAATCTGCAGACACAGCAAACAGGTGCACCTTATAAACTAACAGACACCATTAATAGGTGCCATTAAAATTTAAACTAAACAGAAAATTCTGTTTAATTTGCCAACAGTCACACTGTTTTAGTCCAAAAGTCGATCTCATTTTGGTTCACAGGCTGAATTTGTTGTAAAAAATGCGCCTAAAACTGCCAATATGCAGCCGGCACGCCTGCGTGGTGCACCGCACATGTGCGAGTGCATGGTCATGCATAACATGTGTTTCTAGTACAATAAGGTATGTCACATGACCATTTATATACCCTTAACCTTTCTATTTCCTAAGCAATGTGAGAACCCACGTCATGACCATTTTCAACCTTATTAAATGTCAATCTTTTAGAGTTTATATCTCTCTAACCAATCAATCAAGTTGATTGATTCTTTTTTAGATATTAAACCTTATAGTAAAGCCCAGAAGAACTGTTAAATGCACCTTGAATATCATGTTGGACTGTACAAGAGCATCCCTCTTTTAAACAGAAACCAACCTAGCCTACAGTAGCGACTGTAATATGGGCTGGTTTTAAATGGGCTTTAACCAACCCAACTTATGTACGGACAAGGTTTGACCCACTAAACCCAACTAATTTAAAAATAGGTCGGTCTAAGTTGGGTAAATATTTAAATGACACTAAATTGGGCCTAGCCCATTAAACCCAAACTAACCCAACAAAAAAACCAACAACGAATTCTCTTTCAATCCCTCCTTCCCCAAAAGTAGGCAGAGGCAGTTACCGGTGGTTGCTCCCTCGGCTGCCAGCCCTACACTAACAGGGGCCTCAAGAAAATCCTCAAGTCACTCCCCGAGATCACCTACAACTCATCTGGGAAAGGAAATTCACAGTAAAGTGTGCCATCTGCCCGAGGGAGTACGCCAGTGGACGAGATCTGCCTCCTGCAGTAGGCAACCACGGGTTCCACACCAAGTGCATTGACATATGGCTGAGCTCGCAATCGTCGTGCCCATCGTGTAGACGGGTGCTGGTAGTGACGAGGCGCTGGAAGGGCGACTAGTTACCGTTCGCAGAGGCGGAAATGAAGACGAGGCAAGACGAAGATGTTGGTCACAGTGGCCTAGGTCTAAACGAGAAGGCAAAGACGGCGTGGCATGTTCCTAGACAAAACGGTAGCGACAGCGTTGGCTAGTTCCACTGCCTCTGTCGTGCCGTTGATCTACATCATTGTTGTGTGTTTGTCCGTGGGTTATAGGATTGAATTTGGGATTTCGTGAATTTGAAGATTGAGGATTTGTTTTGTATTTTGTTAGTTATACTGTCGATTTGTTTTTTGTTTTTTTTCCCCTTTTTGGTGACTTTCTGTAGTTGTTTTTCAATTAATATATGATGATTGAATTTGAACTTTTTCTGTGTTTTAATTTTAAGTTTCTTTATTGGTATTCTATTAGTTGTATTGTTGATTTGATCTTTTAATTTTTGTGATTTTTTAATTATAATATTTTATCTTTTGACTAAATAAATAAAAGTTTTAATTTGCCAAAGATCAATATATTATCTAATAAGTCAAATGAGAGTCACGTTAGTCTTTCGATAACGAGACGCATTGAGAAAAATTACTCATTCAAAAATGAAAGGCAAAAGATTAAACCCGTACCATTTTTACTTTTTTTTTTTTTTTTTGGTTAATAAGAGAATAGCATCTTTGTAACCCTTTTAATTTTCAGTACCATTTTTACTTGGGTTGGGCTTTTTGCAAAAAAACCCAAGTTGAGCCGGGTTAAGATAGACTTTTAAAAGGTTTGGTTAAAAAACCCAATTCAACCCATCTAAGTTGCACCCCTAGCTTACAGTATCTGCAATATGTTGCCCATATGAAAGTCCTATTAGCAACCATTGCTGCAAACCCTTAGGAGTCTATTTGGATGGAGCTCCGCATTTCCTTCCAACTACAATCTGCTCTTATGTGCCAATACCATTTCTAATGTACATGATACAACGAACAAAAGACGGACCCCTATTTACACTGCGCATGAGACAACGAACGAAAGACGGACCAATTCCAATTCTAACAACAAGAGTTCTCTAAGCAGGAACCAATCCAACATAAAGAGCTCGGCAATGGATTCCTACAATATATTGTCCATACGAAAGTCATCATGGACAACTATTTTCGTAAACCTTTTAGGAGTAATATAATGGTAGCGTTAAGGAGTCTAGTAGAATAGCAGTATAGAATAGAGTGCAGCATCTGCCTTCTGCTAAAAATTAGCGCCCTATACTGACTGCTAAACGTCATTCTCCCTCCCCCTTTTCGTCCCCCTTTATTTGTAAGTTGGATTCTTCTACTAGTGACATAGAATCTCAATGCATGGCCAATCATCTTAAAGACAAATTTTGACAGTTATTTATATCAAATCACAACATATCTGCAAACTTGACTCTCGCAAGAGAGGAGGCCCCATTGTCAACAATATTTAAAAAAAAAAAAAAAACAACATTTAATATCCCACAAGATTTTTACTAGTATTAAGATATTAATGATGAAGATGATAGAAGAAGAAGAATCATCTGGTCTACAAATAAAGGAGTGATAGCGAATATATAACTACAGGTATTGAGTTCCATCAAACTGAAACATAAATACATGCAAGATCTTCAGTTTATTAAAATTGATAGATGCAACAGAACGATCAAGTATAAGCATCAAAACTTTCATGCACGCGCTTACATGCAGAATTGCTATTGAGGGTACACAAAGAAGACGAAGATGACAACGGCAACTACAATAGCTATGGCACAAGTACTGAACTACGGGGAGATATAGTATTACGACTGGTGTGCATTTGCAATGCTGCTGGTACTGCCTAGATCATATCAATAAGAAATTCCAGACACGTTTTGTTCTAAAACTAGGTGTTCAAACAGAATGCTTATGCTTCTAGGAATGAAATTCCATTAATACTGGAGACTGTCCATGACTACATTTTACGACAGGTAAATTAAACAGGGGAGAGAGTGACAAACAAGATTTAAGACTCAAAATTCATTTCAATTTCCCTGCACATGATATGCGTGTGGAAATATGTCTGTGCTACCTTTCTTTCCAAACTCTAGTACTGGGACCAGCTCAAAGTCATTTAAGAGCCCACATCTATAAGAGATGTAAGGAACATATTGCATCACTACTTGACTATAAGTGTATAAAACAAAGAGCAGAGTTCACTTGGCATCTGAGAAATCTTAAGCTGCAGTTACAAGCCAGGTAAGAGAGTATATCGTGAATTAAACACTGATACTTAAAAGCGTCAAAAAGCCATCGTACTTTTTACATATTTTTGCTTTTTTTGGGGAAGTTTATACATATTTTTGCTATTACACAACTGCAAGGGAGAATGCATGCCTCAACAAAAACCAATGGCTTAGTGAGCACTAAGGTTACACCATAGAAACAGTTATAAGAAAATCTAACACATCAGTTATCAGAGAACCAAGTCTAGGTTTTTAGTACACAATTCTTAATCCAAGCAATATTTTAGCATCTGACACTGTCAATAGACATGAATGTATTCTTCAAGACCACAATGAATAGAATTTCAGGTCAACAATACGGTGCTTTGCTTCTAGCACCAAATTTGCATTGCATTGCACTTGCATAATCATATGTCCCTTGACATGAGAGTTATAACGACAAATTGCCACCAATATCTCATGCATGACCAGACAATTAGCAAGTATTACGATACAATTAGATTGTATATGCAAACAGCAAGCCACCACATGCTAACTGTTTTCACTAAAAAAGTTTAAGTGAAGTTCAGCAGTTAATATGAAGCACTAACAAGAACAATGGTAATGGAAGGTTGGCTAGGAACATAATGGCATGCTTATTCAGATACTAACCCAAATTTTCAGGTGCGCTCTACCTCTAAGTATCTAGACCATTGTCCCGGTAAGGGTACAAAAAGCAGGACACACTCTGGTGCAGGAACCCTTTATTACCTTTTCATCGCATACCAATTTGTTATCTTAAGAGGGGTACAGATGCACAATAAGCCTGAAAAGGCGTTAGAAAATACTTCTCAACACAATGCCATTCAAACTGATGATAGTGGTGAGCTCTCATTTTTATCCAAATTAATCATACTTCTCCCTCCACGAATAAACAAGAAAGAAAACCCATGAAAGTGCCAACAGAAAATCACCTACCACCTGCCTAGGCCAAGCATGAGCCAAAACTTCAAGCCTCCTCTCAAAGTAAACCCTCCAAAGAGCCATCAAAACATGAAGGAAAACACAACCTTTAGCAAAGAAGCTCTGAAACTCTCTATCCTTGACAAATGCAACCATGAACAACAAAAACCCAACCGCAAAGAGAAGCAATCCGGCAAACGACTCAGAGACTTGTATCAACAGTTGATCGTGTGGTGTTGACCCCAACAGCTTCCCAGCCGTTTCAATGCCGTGACCGAAGGCAGAGATCTCATTGAGATAGAACATTATCAGAGCACCACAAGTTACTGCAATCAACGAATGCAGAAGGCAAATTACAAAAAACCCGGACGATCCCATTGACGAAAAGCGGAAACCCTAGGTCAGATCACCAATTTTCCAGCTCAACTCCTATTAGTCAAATTACAAGGACCCAGGCGCTCCCATCGATTATAACCAAAAACTTTCCAGCTCAATTCTTATAATTCCAATATCAGAACGACCCAGATGATCCTATTGATCCAAATCAGTCGGGTGGTAGAGTCGCCTAGCTCAATCTTTTATCAATCCAAAATTTATCTTGGCTCTACAAGAAAACGCGAGAAACAAATTTGATGACTCCAAATCGGGAATGAAATCAGAAATTGTAAATTACATGTTGCGCTCATAAAAACCCTTGAAGGGTTTCCGCACCCAAGCTTAATTTACAAAGCTGATGAACGAGCAATACAATTGCCAATTCGAACCCCAATTCGAGGTCAGGAAATACGGATCTCCATGCCATTTTCAAAACCCTAGGATCGGGGATTTATGATAGGGGCAACGTGAACAGATAAATAGCTATTGGTTTAGAGTTTCAATACGGATGGGTGGGTATAAAGAAGGGGGATAAAGACAGAGGAAGTTATCTGATCAGGAAATGGGAATGGAGATATGGGAAACCCTTAGCCCTAGGTTAACGGGGGACGAACGGCAGTGACAGTTGGGGGGAGAGCTGTACGGGTATGGGCAGAGGAGCATTGGAATGGGTGGCAAGTTTGTCGTGTGAGCTGTTAGTTCCAAATGTTTTAGGTAGGCTCTGTTTGGGTGGGCAATTGGCGGGTTTCTTTCGAGATTTTCTTGAGAAATAACTTGAAGAGGAAAGGCTACCGATAGCTCACAACTTCAACTTACGAAAGAAAATCACCTTGCACCGTTACTATTTAAACGTCACCCCATATTCGATTCTGCGTTTCTAAATGATGTTAAAGCATTCCTTTTCAAAATTTAAGTTAGCGTAGGTTCTTTAACATTAAAAAAATATTGAACTGTCCAAACTCAATAGTCCAACCATCTAAGACAGTCGAATAATTTATAAAATAATCCCGTTCACATTAAAAAATATTGAACGGCCCAAACTCAATAGTCCAACCGTCTAAGACAGTTGAATAGTTTATAAAATAATTCTGTTCCATTCATCGCTTATATGATCAGAACCAGTAGTTCAAAACCAAGGAACATTTACCCCCTTTTGTCTGCTTACAAAAAAAATAAAAATAAAAATAAAAATTTACCCCCTTTTGTCAACGAAACACCTGTATTCAGGTTAATGAAGAGGATCTAGAGAGTCTCTAATGGCCCCAACCTCTCCAATAAGACTCAATTTTATGGCAAAATTGTCAGAGGTCTTCAATATTTTGATGTGGGAGAGGATTCCAATAGAGGACTTGAGCAAAATCAGCCGGCAAACAGTCAAAAGAACGACCACAAGTACACACCAGCAATGATTGCGAATGAGGAACACAAAGCACAATATGGAGTCTAGAGAAGTTGATTAAAGCAAAGTTCGACCACAGGTGTCGGCTTTCTTCACAAATCAAACTTAATCATTCATTGGCTATCGGTATGCAGTAAAAGCTCCGGTTAACATCCCGACATAGGGAGTGCTCCAAACTACTCAAGAACTACCGCCCCTCAGTGCAAGAACAAGATGAAGTACAGAGCCACCCTCAATGTTATAGTCTTTAGCTGTTTTGTCATCTGCGAGCTGCTTGCCAGCATATATGAGCCTGCAACCATAGCCACTACATTAATAAAAAACCGACCACTATAGAAACTAGTGATAAGATTCAGAGGCCACTCATTTAACTTAATTGAGAGTGCGAAAAAGAGAGAGCTCATAATTCTACCCAGAGTAAAGCAAATATGTCCTGACAAGAACTTGTTAATAGCCAAAAACGCAACAAAAAAAAAAAAAAAAGAAGATTCAAAAGTATGCAACATTAGTTCTTCCTGAAAACCAATATACTTTGAGCTATGCAAAAAAATTTCCAACAAATCTCGTAGAATCTTTTACCTACACCAAGACATAAATGCAATACAACTCTTAGACCCGTTTTTTTAGAGGAATAAATGAAGACCTCCCTTGAGGCTCAGTCTATTGTCCAACAACCTAAACAGATTATACCCATCTTGATGCCAATATATGTGACTTCCATTGGATCCCAAAACACCCTAACTCATAGCAATTTGGTTTCATTGCTTTACTTGGTCTTTAAACTTTCCATGTGCTGACATGAATGATTTCTCAAGATTTCTTTTTCTGTATTTATTGAAAGAGGACAGATGTATGTTGTTTTTCTGTAGTGGTGATGCGGGTGGCGAGTGATGGTCATGATGGCAGCTGGTGATAATGATCGGGGGAGATGTTTGCCCTGCTGAGATGGGTCATGGTGGCAAGAATGTGGGTAACAGAACCAAACATATGGCATTTAATAACAGGGGGTGAATGAGGGATAAAGTTTTAAATCAAATTTTATTAAAATTTGACTTGAAAAACCTTTAAGCATTTTTTGCAACTCAGACATGACTGTCATGAACACTCCTAGTCCGTCATCGACAGGTATAACCTCAAGAGAGGTCCCTGCCTATCTAAACAGGATGGGTCCAGTGAAAAATAACACAAAACTCAATCTAATCCATTCTATTCGACGACAGAACCCAATTCCAGTATTCCTAGGCCACATATTTTCCCGCATACTCGAGAAAATAGGCAAAGTGAAAGACGCTTTTTGTGCTTGTGGGTACTGTCTATCACATCAACTAATGCACAATAGATGCACATAGACCTTGCACCAAGAGAAAAAAGCCAGAGTCAGTTTTCCATAGTTAACCAATCGGGAAGGCCACAAACATTATGCATTCCTGGCCTATTACCAGCTAAAAGCATCCACAAAGTGCTCTGTATATGTGCATATTACCAAAAATAGTCAGTAATACTAATACCAACTGTCTTCCATCAGACACATTGTTGACTCAAAGTCAAAAGAAAGCAAGAGACGAGAATAACAAGTGGCCTATTAACTTCCTCTAAGTGGCAATTTCCCTAGAAGATACGCAATATTAACTCCAAGATGTACAAACATGACTCGAATAATACATCAATGCAGGAATTTTATATAGCTAATGTTGAGAAACCAATTGCACATTTTTCAAGCTAACAAAAAGGATCATATTACAATAACTAAGTAATGTACTTCCAACATGCTCAATTTCCAAGGAATATGAAGTTTTGTCAATCCCAGCCAACATGTATGGACTAACTAACTAGCTTATGTATTAATCTCAAAAGCATATGAGGTATCTAGACAAGACGATAACGCTACAAGTCTACAACATAGCAAACAAGCTCCATCTTCACGTCCCTTTGGTCTATTATATCCGACAGGGTTACACCCAGCCACTACTCACAGGAAATTCACTCTTAGGTATGAAGCCATGCACCTGCGAACACAAGGATGTTGATCAACACGGCAATTTGTATCAGTAGCGCAAGGCTTCAGCAACATCCAACTAAAATTTAGCTCAAAACCTCCTTTCAACTTCTTAAGATCTTGTCTAACAGGTAGTAACTTCTTTAACCTGTGCTTCACCCTCAAACTGCTAAAATCCATTATACATTTAGTGAACTCTTCCGCATATTCTCACCTCCCCCAATTATGTCAATTATCTACCTTTTCCAGCTTCCCTCCTCAAACATCTTAACTAAAGCAACATCATTCCTATAATACAAGCACCATTCCTTCTTTCAAAATTTTCATTCATCGTTGTTGTGGCCAGACAAAAACAAGGCACTTAATGCAAAATAACGGAGAGGCAATAAACTTCCAAAGACCTAGATAAGAATTAGGTAAAGAACAACCCTGGCATGCAATGCTTACAAAAGGCAAAATAAACATTTGATTCTTAAATACATTTCCAACTTAATTCAAACCCGTCAAAAATACCATAACAATTAACAAGATAATATGCCCAAATATAGTTTTAAAAGATAATCGAATTATGAAATAAGTAATAATGCAGCTGAGACCAAAAGGAATAGTAAATGATCTAATGGAATAGTAAATGACCTAATATATCATAAAACCGAGTGATATTTATAAAAGAAGAGCAAAATACAAACCTTTGCTGTACAGGTGGAATTCCTTCTTTCTCCTCAACCCGCTCCTTGATCCTATCAATGGTATCAGTTGGTTCAATGTCAATTTCAATTTCTTTTCCTGTGAGAGTCTTGACCTTTATCATAGTTCCTCCCCTGAGCCTTAGAACCAAATGAAGAGTTGACTCTTTCTGGATGTTGTAATCTGCCAGGGTTCGGCCATCTTCTAATTGTTTACCAGCAAAGATCAACCTCTGCTGATCAGGAGGGATACCTTCCTTGTCCTGGCTAGCAAGTAAAATCTTTAGTTCAACATGAGCAAGACGACACAATACTTACTAATTGTCGCTATTTGTGTCTAAGAGCGGAGACAGCTAATACTGCCCCTGTCACCCTGTTATCAGATTAAGGCATGCCGTTGTCTACTTTCCTTTTCTCCCTTAAAGTTAAGGTGGGAAACACGTTTCCAGTTTTGAATTTATTGAGGTGTTAGAGAAAGTGAGTAGAAAAACAAATTGGAGAACAGAAGGTCTTCAAATTGTTCATTTGAAAAAAAATGGTAGCCCTTTTTATTGGATAATCATGATACTTTACCAAAAGCGAAATTCTTGATCAATGGAGGAACAATATCACCACTTTTGTTGAATAAGATACCATAGTAGTTGATTGACTCAATTGATACTAGACAATCACAAGAAATCCTTTGATGACACGGATTCCTATTTCTCAATGAAATTCCACGATCAAGAGAATTGGCTGAATACCGTGAAATCATCTCATCATAAAAGTTCATCGATAACTTCTTATACAGCAAATCAACTTCGATCATTGAATAATCCACATTATTTCTGCTTTTATTGGAACAAAAGTATTCCTTTTTATGTCGAAAAGGCCCGTATAAGTAGTTATGAAAATGTATGGACAATCCTCAATCTTGTTCATTCGAGACAAAATATTTTCTTTGTGTATAGGGAGGGGGGGAAAAAAGACATGCTTTTTTAGGGAGAGACACTCCCTCTATAAATTAATCATATTTCTTTTTTGGGCCGTCCCACAAAAATTGCTCACTTTCTAAATTAAGAAAGATTTTATAGGTATTTTTACATATTTACCCTTTTATACCTTTTTTATTCTATTTCTATCTCCCCATTTAACTCTCCACCAACTTATTTTCTCTCTTCTGGCCCACCTTCCTACACTTTTTTACTCTATTTCTCTCCACATTTAACACTCCACTAATTCATTTTCTCTCTCCTAACCCACTTTCTTTCCCTCATCTCTCTAAAGGGTAGAATGAAAAACATATAATATATGACCAATATCCTTAATCTATGTGGGGAAAAAAAGTGATTGAATTATCTGGGACGGAGGGAGTACTATTTTAGCAATCGAGTCACAGGAATCTAACATATTCATACTCAACGACTCTCCACAAAGTTGTGACAAAAGGTATAACTTGTACAAATCTTTCAATTTTCCAAGTCAATCCAATCTATTTGTTCAAAAAGCTATTTACTCAATAGCAAACATTTCAGGAACGCCTCTAAGTAAGTGACATATAGTCAACCTTGAAAGACGGCAACCACGTATGCTTGAATAGCTGGTAGATTTCCAGGTAGGGTTATTTTTGTATAGTATTTGTTGGTGTATATCGAAACTGTCTTCAAGGATTCCTATCCTTTTTAAGATAAGGCTAAACTCAACAAGTTTCGCCTGATTTGGAGAAAACCAAAACGACAATCTCGAGGGCCTAGTTTGTGATAAATGAGGGAGTAGTAACTACTACGCTGTCCCTTTTAAAGCGGGAAAATACAATCAGTTTGTCACTTCAACTGATTAGTTAGCTATACCAACCCTCAGTCATCTCTCTAAATATGTACGCACAAATATTTGTACAACGACAAAATAAAGACTTATAATCCCCCCCCCCCCCCTCCTAAACCGAACGATGTGTAATCATCTACTAGTTAAAACAAGTGAATGTCCAGAATCAAATATTTTAGTTGCATTTCCCTCAACAATTTTACCAATTAGCAATGAACAGGTACTCCGTAGACCAAGCGGATTCTAATTAGCAATGAACAGGTACTCCGTAGACTATGAGGATTCTAATACACGAAGATATAGATGAGATAAACAGAAAAACAAAAGAAATGATCACTTAAATACAAATATAAGGAGAGATACCGGTACTATTGACCTCTCCCTCTCTACATCTACAAGCAAATGGGTAAGAGGCACAAGATACAAGTACATCTAGAGCCCCCAACATCGTTACTGGATTACACGTTTACCGTTCGGTAACAAAATCATAACAAAACCGAACAACCAGAGACAATAAAAAATCCAACCCTAGATACACAAACAGGAAGATATACATGTATGCATGTTTGTACCTATACACAGAGAGAGAGAGAGAGAGAGAGAGATGACCTGAATCTTGGCCTTGACATTGTCGATGGTGTCGCTACTCTCGACCTCGAGGGTGATCGTCTTTCCGGTGAGGGTTTTCACGAAGATCTGCATAGCTATCCCTCTCTCTCAAACTCGCCGGAGCAGTGCAGAGCGCCCTAAGAAACTGCGGGTTTTTATTGCTTTCGACGGTTTTGATTTTTCTGATTGGGTAGAGAGAGTCAGACCCCGCAGGTTTTATATAGTCCAGTACTGGGATTTTGATATTTCCTGTATACTGGGCTTGGGCCCTGCATCGTTTTCACTACCCGGCCCTCAGCCAAGTTAACTCTTTTTCTCAACTTTGTCCCTTTCCAAGTACTTAAATCCCAGTCCTGTCCCCATTAGAGATTTTTTTTATTTCTTTTTTCTTTTGTTGTTGTTGTTTTTTTTTCCCCTTATTATTGTCACGTGTTATTATTTAGCTATCTTGTACGTATCTATTATTACTACAAGACCAAGTGTTGGTACTTGGTACATGGGGACTTTAGAGAGATATAACAATAATTGCTACTTTGTTGTATTCTGGAGATGACACGCTAAGTGGACCTGCTGTTGTATTGCAGTGATCTCTCCGCACTGGCGTGAATTAATCCTTTATCAGTCGATAAAAGGGACGAAAGATGTGTGTTTGGCCACTACATCCTATTATATATTGTTGATATTGTTGAGATTGTTCTAATGTTTTTTTGGTTGTTGTTTGTCTCAAGTGTACTTTATTATTCTGTTTAGTGTAACATCTTTGTGTATGTCATAACATCAAGTTGCTTGTTTATTTTATCCTCAACTATTCTGTCTAATGGAACGGCTCAAAGTCAAAAACTTTATCCCAATTTATATATTGCAAAGATTGCTTTCCTTCCGAATATGTTGATGATTTAAAGAAGTGATAGGAAAGTATGTGGTTGAAATTGAAGAATCAAAGGAAGGAAGCTATTAAAATGATCTTATATGGTTGGAGATGGAGCAATGTGGTATATGGACCATATATGGGAATAACTATATAATATATATATATATATATATGTTCGAGTTTTATTGAATTTGATAAAACGGGTGTAAACTGGTTATATATGCCTCCCATTGTTCTTTCTTTCTTATTTCATTTTTCTTTTGTTGAAAAAGGGAGGAACTAAGAAAGAAGCATATGAAGAAACTAAAAGAATCCCATCTCCCGACCAAAAAAACTTGTTGAGATGACAAATCTTGTTCTTAGGCTTAAATCTCTAAATTACAAGGTCAATAAATTGGATTTTGTGCCTTGTTTAATTTTTGTGTATATGTTTTGAAAAATAATGTTGACGAAATTTTACTTGGAGCTTGCCTCAAAACTTTGAATACCTAACTCCGCCAATAATTTCACTGTCATCGATAGGTAAAAATTAGCAAGCTTCAAGCTCTACCACAGCAAAGGCATATGCAGTTGGTACAATAAGAAGGCAATTGTGTCCTACACAATGGAAGTCGATGAGTAAGATTTTGCAAAAAATGTTATCATAGACTTCTTCTATTTGAAAGATATAATTCATCGAAATAAAGAGTCTATATTGATAATACCACATCTAAGATCAGCAAATGTTCGGGAGTTCCTTTATTCACTCTATTTCCTTCTTCCCTTGCTATATAAATCATTGCACATATCTTCTCTTCGTTTTTGGGGCCTCTAGTTAGTAACAGACAAAGTTTTAAAAAGTCAAAATTTTGATGATTCCATCATCTAATCTATGATCAAGTTGCAAAATTTCTTGATAGATATCTTACAGCTCAATTGAACTCTTTCTGATTAAAAAAATATACTATCTTTGAACTTGTACTTTGCATACACGACGTTGTTTAACTATTAGTAAAGTTCTCATTTTTTCGATCAGTTATGCTCATGAAGGAAGGCCATATAGCAACAATAACAACAATCGTAAAAGTGCAATTGTGCGTTGGCAGAATTACAGTATTACAGTATTAACGAAACCAAAAATTAGAGTTACAGCACATGTGCTTCAACCAATTTAATAATCATCGAGTAAACAGTTTTTAGAGAAAGTCTAGAATGCATAATTGTTGACAAGTTTTTCATGAGTGGGATTTACTTAGATCTCTCCGACGCTTAAAGACGTGTCATTTAGTTAAAAGTGTTTTTTTAGAATATAATCGTAAAACATATAATCGTAAAACATACCTGGCTCAAAAAAATCTTCACTATACCCATCAAACTACAAGAAAAATAGCAATTAGAATTTCGCCGCTAAAAGTTCAAATTCCATCAGTAATTCCTTTTGCGACCGAAATTTCATCGCAAAAGTACTGTCGCCTAAACCCTCATCGCTAAAAGTTTTAGCGACGGAATTAGTTTTCCATCAGTAATGTCTCTTTCATTAGCGACGAAACTGTTCACATTTTAGCGACAGAATTTCAGTTGCAAAAAATATTTTTCAATTTTCAAAAAATTATCATTTTTAAAAAATAAAAACATAAATATATTTTTATGCATTTTAAAAAATTTATCATTAGCGATAGAAATTCCATTGCCAAATTTCATATCTCACAAAAGAGGATAAAAATTTATGTCGCTAATATTGTCGCGAAAACCATATTTAGGAGCTAAATTAAAATTTTCGACACTAATTTCATCGCAAAAACCATATTAAGGAACTAAATTTTAATTTTCGGTTGCTAATTCTGTCGCAAAAACCGTACTCAAGAGCTAAATTTTTTGAAAACAAAAATCTCTTAAATATGCATAATAAATTATCCTATTCTTAATTCATGCCACAACCTATGACAATAATAATCCAACATCCCACAATTAACTAAAAATAACAAGTATTCTTAATCTGTTGAATACTACTAAAAGTTAACAATCGAATCGATGCATCTAAATCCACCACTTGCTTGATTATATACTAAAAAAGAACAAATATTCTCCAACAAATGTAACATGAGATCTGGTCACATAAAGCAACCATCCACCAAGCTCATCGAAGGTTTCGCCATTGCCATCCTCAGTAGCATCAGTCACGGTAACTTCAGCCTATAACAAAGCAACTAAAGGTATGTTAAACGATGTGGGTAATAAGAACTTCAAGGAGTATGCATCAATAGCATGATGGCTAAGATAAGAGCAGACGAGGCTATCACAATTTTTCTATGACCATGTATGCTTTGTCATCCGGTAAACAATCATTAATTGTTTAAAGTTAAAGGAGAACGATATATGACCTAACACTACCACAGTGTTCGAAGAAGTCTTAAGACTGACAGACCATATCCGCTGTTATCATCACATATAAAACATTCTTTTGAGGCCTCTAAACAGATCGTATAAGAACGACCACCACACACTAGACCTCAGCTATTACTCAAGTCACAATGGAACGAGTCATATACCTTGTAGGCAACCCAGGAACCAATCCTATCGTGATTCATTGGAAAAGTTCACATTGGCAAGTGACGATTAGTAAAAAGGAAAACATGATGTTAGGATGAGAGACATTATATTTGATCGTAACACATGAAAATAATTTACATCGATTGTTAGAAAAAATTAAAGACATTTACCAAAAATAGAAAAAAAAAGAATTATTGAAAAGAAAATTTTGAAATTTCCACAAATATAAGGGTGTGTTTGAAATTCATTTCAGTTTTTGTTTTCAAAAAAGCCAAAACCACTTTGAGTTTTCTCTTTTTACAAAATTGATGGATTGTTCGATAGAAACTTTGTATTATTGGTTTTTACTTTCTTTTTTCTATTTTTTCTCTCTTCTCTTTTCCTTTTTTCCTCTCTTCTCTTTTCTTTTATTTCTCAATACTTGAGAGTTTCTTCCGAACTCGTATGTTTCAACAACAAGAAGCACCCTCAACACGACGAACACATCTCCTCTGCTATCATCCAACTACTATTATGGCAGTAACACACTAGCTTGGGAATTAGAGCTTCATTGGTTTGTTTGGGTGAATGTGTTTGATTGGCTTGGAGTTTACCTGCGCAAATTAGAGATACTAGAGCTAATCGATAGATGAAATCTTATAGTGGTGTTTGTTATAGGGACAATGGTGGTGGTGATGGTATTTAGATTTAAAGGAGTGATGGTGCCGTGGTGGTGACCGATATTAGAGGGTTTGGTGTTCGATGGTGTTGGTCAGTGATGGTGGTGGTGGTGCTTATTAGTGGCTATGGTGGTTGGCAGTGTTCGTGAGTGTTGGTCACTAGTGGTGGTGGTGATGATCAATGGCTTGTGGTGGTTGGTGGTGGTGGCATGTTTGGTGTTTGAGTGTGTTTATCAATGGTGGTGGCAGATCGGTGGTTAGTGGTTGTGATAGTTGGCAGTGCTTGTAGTTTGTTGTTCAGGGATGTTGGTCATTAGTGGTGGTGATGACAGTCAATGGTTATAATGGTTGGTAATGTTGGTGGTTTGGTGTTCTTGAGTGATAGGTGTTGATGATAAAGATTTGACAAAAGAAGAGATATAAAAAGCTTCCAACAAAAGTTGAAATGTGGATTTAAAATATATATATATATATATATATATATATATATATATATATATATATTTAAAACTAAAAACTCCAAAATAGAGTTTTCAAAAACAGCCACCTTTTTTTAAAAAAAAAAATTCTCAATTGGAAAATATTAGAACTGCATTTCATATATATAACCCGGGAGGGAAGAGAATCGAACTCAGGACCTCGAGGTCAATCCTCGAGGCCCCTTGCCAACTCCACCAACCCCTTTGGGTTAAAACAGCCTCCTTTTGAATACTGGGTTTTAAGACCGGAAGGGAAAAAACTAAAGCTATATGTCAAAAATGCTCCCAATGCTATCTAAGTTCACAATTAAAATATCCCGCGCCAAGCCAAATTGATAAATTCAGAAATAAACGATGTACTTATGATTTGCCACTGGGGTAGCATTGATAACTAGTATTTATTTTTGTCAATGTTCGGTGGCGCACTACCTTCTATTTACTTATATTAGACGTCTCTTCATGGTCATCAGTGCTTGTACCCTCAAAGGACTTTTTTCCGAGTTTCAATCAATTTATAATAACATAACAATTATACAAGACACTGAATCGTAAAAAAGCTTTATAATACTTACATAGTATTGCTCATAAAGTATACATACTTAGCCTTTTATGCACACCTTTTTAGATGGAGATTCATCGCTAAAAAGTTCAAGTTTTATATTTTGCCCTCCATTATAGACCGGTCTCTATCTTTGTTTCCCAGGCCTCTAGTTAGTTACATACAAAGTTTGGAAGAGTCAAATATCTTACGATCCCATCTTTTATGATTGAGTTGCCAATATTTTTGAATAGTTATCTTACATCTCAATCGAATTCTTTTCGATTAAAGGATATATTTCTAGGATAACTTAACTCATATGGTATTTCTTTTGTGGCAAAGCCATTTTCTGGATGCTAGGTTAGTAATAAAAAAATCTAGGGCTCAACCATCCTTTGGATAAAAAAAGATACTATATTATATAAAGTAATTGTGTATGCGCTTTAAGTAGCTAAAACCGGAAGGGAGGTAGTTAATTATGAAGGGGGAAGGGAGGCCATAGGGTGGGATGATTAAAATTCATGGGTTAGAAGTTACTTTCTAGCCATAATTTAACACCTATTCAATTATATTTTAAAATTTTAAAAATTCTAGAAAACATGATTAGAGATTTGGAAGGTAAAGAATACATCAGTCGAATCCAAATATATATAGTGTAGATGCACAAGTATTAATGTTGTGTTTCTTAATCGTTGTTTGTTCTTGTTTTCATGTCTTTAAAAACTAAGAAAGGTCCATTTTCATAGCAAATAAAAACATGTAATTGTCTGTTTTGATTTTATTTTCAAAACTATCAAAATACTAATAATATATTCAGTACTAGTTTAAAACATCTGAAAACAAATTCACATTGATTGAATTTTATTTTTGAACGGATTTACATGTCACAACAAGTAAAGAGAGTCCCAGTAATTTATTTGCAAGAATTTGCTGAATGAAGTTTGAAATTTAATATTTTCTAAGACATAGCTTAAAAATGTTAAACAAACATAACTCTTCTGAAAGTACAAAAATGAAGAAAATGAAATGGATTGCAAGGTATCCGCGACTTACATATTAGCCCATCATGTTTTTATTACGGAACAGGTCAAGCAGTGCTACGTTTACTAGGAATTCTCAAAGAGAATTTACTAGGAACTTCATTGGAAGAAAGCTTAATCAGGGGTTGGATATTGGTTAAAATTTAACAAGAAACTTTTCGTGCATGTTGCTACTAAGTCTATATTTCTAGGGGGAATTTTGCTGATTATTTAGCTTAAAGGAGGATTGTAATTGTTGTTCTAAACCCCAAATAATATTGCAATTTCGTCGAACCAAAGGAAAAAAAAAACTAACGTTTTCTTTATAAAGAAATAACAATATAATTTATTAACAATAATTTATTTCAGCCGTCGAGATAATATACAGGTTGTCAGCCTATGCGATGCATGTATATTAAAGAAAAAATATGTAAATCTAATCGATACAAATAATAAAGTTAGATAAGAAGGAAAATGTATAATGTAAATGGAGACCGAGAGGGAAGAAGCAGTAAAAGTGGAGTAAAAATGTGAATGGTTAATATTGGGGTGAAGTGGTTGGAATATTAGGGCAGAAAAAGAAGTTTTAATTACAGTAGGGTGAAGCGGTTATTTATTAGATGTTGAGAAATTTTTAACAATGACCTTGATCAACTTTTCTTTAATTTAAAGTAAGTATGATAGGAAGGGCTATAGTTGAAAGTTTAAAGAAGCGTTCACCATAGTATTCTTCCTTAATAACAATTGTTGGCACACGTGATATACCATACGAAAGTTTAGTCAATACAAATAATAAAATTTACACAAAAAGAAAAATGATTTACCATGAAAATGAAGACCGAGAGGATGGGAGCAATAGAAATAGCGTAAAAATGTTGATAGTTGGATATTTGAGTGCAATGGTAAGAACAACGAGGATGAAGAAGAAATTTAAATTATAGTGGGGAGTGCAGTTATTTATTAGATGTTGAGAAATTAGGAACAATTTGACCCTCTCAACATAGGCCCCGAGAAATTCGACCCCATTCAATTCAAGTTGATGTACTTACCACCCTTCAGTTTATGACTGTTCAATTAACAAAAAAAAATATGAATTTCAATTGTGTTTGACCAACATGCGCACCGTCTAACCCATATCTTTTTAAATTAACAATTTTACACCTGTTTCTTCACTTTTTACCCGTCAACCACCCCTACCATTGTCGCCCCATCCTCGACCCCTTACCACATTGTCACCCCCACCACTACACACCCAAGTACACACACTTCCATTACCGCCCCATCCCCCATCAACCACCACAAAACAAACACACAGACTACCATTGCACACTACTTTGTTTGAATTTCATTTCTCTCTTCCTATCATGATCCAAAACAAATTTCTTTTTCTTTTCCACCTAATTAAACCATTGCCTGTCATAATGGGTGGCTTGTGCAATGGGTGTTAGGGTGGTTGGTGGATCATTTGGTGGTGGTTTGTTGAAGCGTCGATGGTGGAAATCTGAATTAGTGGGTGGGTGCATGGGGGTGGGGCGCATCCTTGGTGGGTGTGGGTGCGGTTTGTATGTGTGGTCATGGGACGGGGATGTGGAAACATGTGTATGTGTAATGTGTGTGTGTGTGGGGGGGGGGGGGGGGGTTGTGTGTGCTGCCTGTGTCTGGGGTGGCATGTCATGCGGGATGTGGGCTGTGATTGTAGGGTAGCGGTTGGCCAGGTGAAGTGAGAAAGTGGTTGAAAGGGGGGCATTTACCTAGCTAAAATGTGATAAGAAAAGAGGGGTATGTTGGGATGAATAGCTTTGTGTATACTTGTGCGGATAACATTTTGAAAATTATTACTCGCATGCAAAGCCTAACGTTACAAAACAGTAATAACGTAAACTGGAAAGAATTATTTATAATAACTCACAACAAGAAAAAAACATAACAGCAACAGAAGAGCCGAGGCGTGAATTTGATTCACTGTCCTTAAGACTTTATTCGTCCCGCAACGGTGCTGACGGTCTCTTGAAGAAAAGCCTCCCAGGATACAACGGTAGCATGTCATGCGGGATGTGGGCTGTGATTGTAGGGTAGCGGTTGGCCAGGTGAAGTGAGAAAGTGGTTGAAAGGGGGGCATTTACCTAGCTAAAATGTGATAAGAAAATAGGGGTATGTTGGGATGAATAGCTTTGTGTAAACTTGTGCGGATAACATTTTGAAAATTACTACTCGCATGCAAAGCCTAACGTTACAAAACAGTAATAACGTAAACTGGAAAGAATTATTTATAATAACTCACAACAAGAAAAAAACAGAACAGCAACAGAAGAGCCGAGGCGTGAATTTGATTCACTGTCCTTAAGACTTTATTCGTCCCGCAACGGTGCTGACGGTCTCTTGAAGAAAAGCCTCCCAGAATACAACGGTAGCACGTCTGAAAATATGAGCACTCCAAATCTTCAGACTTGGCAAACCAAAACAACAGCAGAACTCTTTCTATTTGGACACACAAAAACCGGACATAATCTCTTACAGAAGAAAATTTCGGGATTAAAGTAAGTAACTTCTGTAACTGACTCGATTTTATACACAGAGTATTCACTGGGGGGTGCAACTCTTCACAGAAAAACTGGCAAGCTGGAAAGGTCACAACTCACAACTGTTCGGAAAAGAAAATAAAGAAAATTTATTTATTTAAAATGTTTTTGTCCCAAAAAGAATAAAGCCTGATGGACCCAAGCCCAAGCCACAGCCACGGACCGGGACGGGGCGGCGCGCGCGTGTGGTGGACCTTGGGTCAACCTAGGTCCTCCCTCCTTACAAAATATGGGTACCCCCAAAGGGCCCAACCTTTAGCTCAAAGCTAAGCTTTATAAGGAGACAACATTGGCTTTAATACTTCAATGTGGGATTCTCTCTTCCCTTCAAGTTGAACTACCAACTTCAACATCAATTTTCTCATTCACCTTCAATTTGTTTTAAACATGTGAATATACCATGATCATCTAATCCAATAGAGGATCATGAATCAATTTGTTCCTAACCAAAATATGGTTTGGAACCCATTACAAAATTGAGTCAAAGTTGCTTCTCCGCAATGGGTTTAAAACCCAATTCCAATAATCCCCCACATGAATAGAGAAAAGTGACTGGACACTATACACAAGGAAACACTGACACAAGAAAGAGTTCTTTAGAACAACACTGCATCGGGATAGGTAGCCGATGGCCTTGAACCTTCCCTAGTGAGAACTATTGGATTTACCGGTTAACCAGTGAACATGATGTCTTGAACTGTTCAACCTTTAGTGTAAACCAAGACAATAGAACTTCACACAGTATCGCTCAAACATTGTTTTTAGGTTCTCATTGTTGTGTTCATTTTGGCCCTGAACACTCCTGGTTTTCATGAGTACTCTCTGAGAATTCAGCCTTACAATTCTCATATAAGCGGCCCACTTCTTACTCACATATGTGACTTCTTATTAAGAGGTTCATATTGCACCCCCACTTGGATTTCCAAGATATAAGAGTCATTAAAAGCATAGCTTAAGCTAACCTTTTGTAGCTGCCACTGTCTTCTCATCATAGGAATGGATATTAAGGTTTTAACCCCTCACAGTGCTCTGTCTGAGTCGCATTTACATAATTCGGTTGTCCCTTTGAACCTAGATCTTGGGATCTCCAGTTAGCTAGGTAGGGTTTCCATTATGGCAACTCTTTAGTTCATAGGCTTAAGACCCATTCCCCTCGATGACATATTTACTTTCTCTATAGTCAAAGCTTTCGTTAACGGATCCGCAATATTATCCTTTGACTTCACGTAGTCAATAGAGATAATTCCACTATAAAGTAATTCTTTAACGGTATTGTGTTTGCGACGTATGTGTCTAGACTTTCCGTTATACATACTACTTTGTGCTCTTCCAATTGCAGATTGACTATCACAGTGTATGTAACTTGGTGGCACATGTTTAGGCCAATTTGAAATATCCTCCAAGAAATTACGAAGCCACTCCGCTTCTTCTCCTGCTTTATCTAAAGCAATGAATTCAGATTCCGTAGTGGATCTGGCAATACATGTTTGTTTAGAGGATTTCCAAGAAATAGCTGCTCCTTCTAATGTAAACACATATCCACTTGTGGACTTTGTTTCATTAGAATCTGATATCCAGTTGGCATCACTGTATCCTTCTAATATAGCTGGATATCTTGTGTAATGCAGCCCAAAGCTTAAGGTATATTTTAAGTACCTTAAAAATCTTACAATAGCTATCCAATGATTCTTCCCTGAATTGCTAGTATATTTGCTCAGTTTACTGACATCATATGCTATATCGGGTCTCGTGCAATTCATGATATGCATTAGGCTACTAATTATGCGCGAATACTCTAATTGAGATATTCCTTCACCAGTATTCTTTGTTAGATGTAAATTTACATCTAGTGGTGTCTTAACCGGACTATCATCGTAACTTTTAAATTTGTCTAGCACTTTCTCAATATAGTGAGATTGTGACAAGACTAGTCCATTTGATGTTTTGGTAATTTTCATACCAAGTATAACATCAGCCACACCCATGTCCTTCATATCAAATTTACTGGTCAACATTTTCTTTGTAGCCTTAATGAATTCATTATTGCTCCCGATAATGAGCATGTCATCCACATAAAGACAAACAATGACATATCCTTTTTCCGTGCCTTTAACGTAGACACATTTATCGCATTCGTTGATTCTAAAGCCATTTTCAATCATGACTTTATCAAACTTTTCATGCCATTGTTTCGGAGCCTGTTTTAGTCCATAAAGTGACTTAACAAGCTTGCACACCTTCCTCTTTTGATCAGGAGCTACAAACCCCTCGGGTTGCTCTATATAGATCTCTTCATGTAGATCTCCATTTAAGAAGGCTGTTTTCACATCCATTTGGTGAATTTCAAGATTATTAATAGCTGCAATAGCTATCAATATTCGAATGGATGTTATTCTTATAACTGGTGAATATGTATCGAAATAATCTAGGCCTTCCTTTTGTCTATATCCCTTGACAACCACTCGGGCCTTATATTTTTCGATCGTTCCATCAGTTTTCATCTTTCTCTTGAAAATCCATTTACACCCTAAAGGTTTATTTCTAGGAGGAAGATCCACCAGTTCCCAGGTATGATTTTGCATGATGGATTCTATTTCACTGTTAATAGCCTCTTTCCAATGAGGAGCTTTGGGACTCGACATTGCTTCACTATAAGTACGAGGCTCATTTTTTAACAAATATGTTAGAAAATCAGGACCAAAAGATGTAGATGTTCTAGCTCTCTTACTACGTCTTGGCTCATCTTCCTATTGTGATGGTTCTTGGTCCATACTAGTTCTTTCCAAAGAACTTAGTTCTTTCCAAAGAACTCCGTTCTTGTGCAACTTTATAAGGAAACACATATTCGAAGAAATGTGCATTCCTTGTCTCCATTATGGTGTTAACGTGTATATCGTCAACTTCAGATTTATGCACTAGGAACCGATATGCCGAGCTATGGCTTGCATATCCAATAAAAATCTCATCGACCGTTTTAGGTCCTATTTTGACCATTTTAGGTGGTGGGATAGCTACCTTTGCTAGACACCCCCACACTTTAAGATATTTGAAGGAAGGAGGACGACCTTTCCATAGCTCATAAGGCGTCTTTTGCAACTTCTTGTGAGGTACTTTATTAAATATATTATTTGCGGTTAAGACCGCTTCCCCCCATAAGTTATCCGGTAGTCCAGAATTTATCAACAAAGCATTCATCATTTCCTTTAAATTACGATTTTTTCGCTCAGCAATTCCATTTGACTAAGGCGCATATGGTGCCGTGGTTTCATGAATGATACCGTGATCGGCACAATATTTTTCAAGAGGAAAAACGTATTCTCCACCTCTATCGCTTCTTAGTACTTTGACTTTCTTGCTAAGTTGATTTTCAACTTCAATTTTGTATTGCATAAATACTTCCAAGGCTTCATCATTGCTTCTAAGCAAATATACATCACAAAATCTAGTACAATCATCAATAAAAGTAATAAAATACTTTTTTCCTCCTCTAGATTGTACCACCTTTAAGTCACATATATCACTATGAATTAGACTTAAAGGTTTCGTACTTCTTTCAATTGACTTGAAAGACGTTTTTGCCATTTTAGCTTCAACACAAATTTCACATGCTTTATGTGAGTCAAAATCCATTTTAGGCAAAAATCCAATTTTCACAAGCTTTTGTAACGAACCATAGTTCACATGACCTAATCTACGATGCCATAAATTAGGATATTCCAACAAGTAAGCAGAAGAAATATTATTATTATTATCCGAATTTAGTACAACTTTAGGTACGATGGTCATTACATTTAACTTAAACAAACCATCACAAAGGTACCCTTTTCCTACAAACATTCTACTCTTAGTTAGTACAAACTTGTTGGACTCAAATGCTAGCTTAAACCCATTTTTACTCAACAATGAGCCCGAAACTAAATTCTTTCGAATATCCGGCACATGAAGCACATTGTTGAGACTCAACTCCTTGCTGGATGTCATCTTTAAGACCACCTTGCCCATCCATTGCACCTTTGAAGAGGAAGAGTTTCCCATGAACAGATTCTCGTTGTTGGCGTTCTTATATGTAGAAACATACTTTGCTCGGAGCACACATGTCGAGTAGCGCCCGTGTCTACCCACCACTGTTTGGGATTTCCAACCAAGTTGACTTCGGATACCACCGCAGATAAGTTCAAATCTATCACATCCTCGGTAATTTTGGTAACTTCTGTCACATTGGCTTGAGAATGCTTTCTTTCTTCCCTTTGTTCTTGCGACTGTAGCAATCCTTAGCTCGATGGCCTGGCTTGTCGCACACATAGCAATTCCCACTGAACTTCCTCTTTTTATCACCGCCCTTGGAATTTGAGCCACTTGCTCCACTTGGACCGTCCGATTCGGAAATTTTCCTCCTCTTTGACGGACCTTGCTCGACCACATTTGCCTTGGCTTCTTGATGATAATTACCGTCCTTCTTCTCGGACTGGCGATTATCCTCCTCGATCCTCAATCTCACAATCAAATCCTCGAGCTTCATCTCCTTGCGCTTATGCTTCAAATAGTTCTTGAAATCTTTTCAAGTAGGTGGCAATTTTTCAATCAAAGCAGCCACTTGAAAAGACTCTCCAAGTACCATCCCTTCCGCATGAATATCATGCAGAATTAGCTGAAACTCTTGGACTTGACTAATCACAGTCTTGGAATCCACCATCTTGAAATCAAGGAATTTGCCGACTACAAATTTCTTTGAGCCGACATCTTCCGTTTTGTATTTCCTTTCCAAGGATTCCCACAATGCTTTCGCATTGACCATTGGACTATATACGTTATACAACGCATTGTCCAATCCATTGAGGATGTAGTTCTTGCACAAGAAATCTGAATGCTTCCAAGCATCCACGGCAGCCACTGTTTGCCGGTCAGGATTTTCACCAAGATCTGGTGCATCCTCTTGCAAGAACCTTGCCAAGTTAAGAGTGGTCAAGTAAAATAGCATCTTTTGTTGCCAACTCTTAAAATCTTTTCCGTTGAACTTTTCTGATCTTTCACCAAGTCCAACAGAACCATGAACAGGTGAAATATAAGGCGTCGCATACACAGTCCCACCACCATGTTGCATGTTGGGATGAACCGGTCAACTTTCCGAATTGGTTTCACTAGTAGCCATTGTTATATCTACCAACAAAATATAACAACAATCAATTAAAAACCACTCTAACGCAAAATCAGATTCTTGTAACACTAAAATTAAAATCAGAAACTGAAAATAATTTTAGCATATGCTTGACATAATCAAATATGAAAACGAATTATGGAAAAACTGTTTTGAAAACACTGTTTCTACACATGTAACACAAAGTGCGGAATAAAGTCTTAAGATTGTTGGGATGAATAGCTTTGTGTATACTTGTGCGGTTAACAGTTTGAAAATTATTACTAGCATGCAAAGCCTAACGTTACAAAACAGTAATAACGTAAACTGGAAAGAATTATTTATAATAACTCACAACAAGAAAAAAAACAGAATAGCAACAGAAGAACCGAGGCGTGAATTTGATTCACTTTCCTTAAGACTTTATTCTTCCCACAACGGTGCTGACGGTCTCTTGACGAAAAGCCTCCCAGGATACAAAGGTAGCACGTCTGAAAATATGAGCACTCCAAATCTTCAGACTCGGCGAACCAAAACAACAGCATAACTTTTTCTATTTGGACACACAAAAACCGGACATAATCTCTTACAGAAGAAAATTTCGGGATTAAAGTAAGTAACTTCTGTAACTGACTCGATTTTATACACAGGGTATTCACTGGGGGGTGCAACTCTTCACAGAAAAATTGGCAAGCTGGAAAGGTCACAACTCACAACTGTTCGGAAAAGAAAATAAAGAAAATTTATTTAAAATGTTTTTGTCCCAAAAAGAATAAAGCCTAATGGGCCCAAGCCCAAGCCACAGCCACAGACCGGGACGATGCAAGGCAGGCGGCGCGCGCGTGTTGTGGACCTTGGGTCAACCTAGGTCCTCCCTCCTTACAAAACATAAGTACCCCCAAGGGGCCCAACCCTTAGCTCAAAGCTAAGCTTTATAAGGAGACAACATTGGCTTTAATACTTCAATGTGAGATTCTCTCTTCCCTTCAAGTTGAACCACCAACTTCAACGTCAATTTTCTCATTCACCTTCCATTTGTTTTAAACATGTGAATATACCATGATTATCTAATCCAATAGAGGATCATGAATCAATTTGTTCCTAACCAAAATATGGTTTGGAACCCATTACAAAATTGAGTCAAAGTTGCTTCTCCGCAATGGGTTTAAAACCCAATTCCAATAGGGTATCAGTGTCATTTCATTGAATCCATAACTTCTCTGTCCCGTCTCATGTGCAGTATTTTATAAACTGAAGTGGTGTTAGGTAAATCAACTTAAAGTGGACGGGGACAAATTATTCAGGGCCCTTTTTAAAGGGGTCAAATTGTAGATTTTCTAAGAAAGTTTCGAGAATGACCTTGATCAATTTTATTTTTTTAATTTAAAGTTAAAAAGTTATGAAGGGTTATACACAGAAATTCAAAAAAGGCTTCACCGTAATAGTGCTCTCTCTTGATAATAGTATAAATAAATTACCTCTAAGTTGCTAAGTTTAGTTGTAACCGATTAGCCGTCTAGAAATTGCATACCATTTCAAGTTTTAACGCACTTATAAAGGTCAAATGGTTCAAACTTCATTTAACCAAACAAGCTCGTCCTTGCATGTAAAAATCAACACTTAGTCGTCCCACATGTTTACTTTTGTCATCTAAGTTGGACTATTGTTTGGCCGGAAGTTCTTGATTTGCCGACCCTACTGGTATTAAGTTCTGGATAAATTCAACTTTGGGTTCTAGGGCTTTATCTTTTCTAGGCGAATGACTTGAGCAGGCTGTGTGTTCAAAGTTTAGACAAAAGGTGTTCCCTGTAACGTCAGGATGGAGACGTGTAAACTAACTTGGTTAAATAACTTTAGTGGCTGCATTTTAAGACTATAATAATAGTTTGTAGAAGTTTAATACAGTACTTTAGAGTAGAACAAAAATGACTTCTATGTGAGTTATTAGGAAGTTGAAGCCGCCAGTCGCCATTCGCTGGCCGGCCTGCCCGATTCTGTAGCGGATGTGACACACATGGATGTTAGTCCTCCTTGTTATGAGCAGTTTAGTTGATTTCCTTTCTATTTGCATTCCAACTGCAATTGCAGGTTGTAATTACTAGCTAGGCTATGTGTCTACCATTCCATGTCCCGATTCATGTGGGAAAGGATTGAGGACTAGGAAGACACATTGCTATATCCATAAATTTATATCTGCATGGCATATTGAACTTTTTAGTACATTTTTGGCATAATAAAGGAGACTCTTTTTGTCATAATAATAAAATGATATACATCTATACTACATATAAAAGTGTAAATTCTTGAAAATTATTTTTTGGACCACAATACTCTTCTTATATTTAAAAATTACTACATTGCCGCACAATTAAGATACACAGAATCTAGATTCTTTTAGCAAATCTATTTGTTCAACTACTCATAAATGTTATAATTAGTACATGAAAATCTCTTTCATTCTTCATAAAATTTATCATTAATAAAATGAAGTATGTCCATTCTCATTCACAACTTAATGCTTTATAAAGATTAGGACATGCACATCTCATGACATAAGTAGAGCAATTAACTTTGACCAAAAAGATTTTTTTTCATCGTGTACCATTTTATGCTATGTTGTTAAAAAATCTCACCCAAACAGTACGAAAATGTGAAAATATCTATCTTTTTCGGCTGTCTCTCACCCATTGTCAGAGAAAAATAGCTAAACGAAATTGTCAAAATCGTATAAGTACACAACCATATTTCCTAACAAGATTCGAAAATGATGAAAATAAACACATAAAACAAAAATTGTAAACAAATATGAATTAATATTTTCCTCCAACTTTTTTATCTTTTGGCTCTAAGGCCTGATATTATATTTACACAAATATAATATCAGGCTTTAATCTCTAAAAGATTAAGGCCTTAATCTCTACACAAATATAATTTGAGGCCTTAATCTCTACACAAATATATGTGTACATGTGTGTGTGTGTGTGTGTGACTTAGGTCTGACCATGGAAATGTTGGTAATTCTCTAAACAAACTTTAAAATATTGAGCAACTTAACTTCCTTTCTCTTCATTTGATTGTTATGGATACTCTCACCGTCTTCCTATTTATTTTTTTGTTGTGGCTAATAAAATCTTGAAATTATTCATTTCACATCAATTTTTGATTAAGTATCGGCACAGTCTTCTAACTAAGGGTGACTTTTTCTCTCCCACTTCTAAAAAATCTGAATCTTAAAAATAAATTTTAATAGAGATGACTATCATTCCATTTACTTAGGTATCCCACAGCATGTAGATAAATACTTGCCAAGCATATTAAGTATTTGTTACAGAAAATAATAATTCTGCTTATGACTGTGTAAGTTATTGTGACTTTACTTCTTATTTATCTTTAAGTATAATACCATTACCCGATTAGGCAATGTCTAATTGGATACTAGATGAATGGACGGTTCTACATTTGCAATCAGAAATTAACTTAAAATAAAAAAAAATCTCTATACCACTTTTAATGTTACCTGAAAGAGAATAGAATGCATTAAATTAATTTCAGCTGACAAAAAATTATAGTAATGAGATTGGAAGCTATTGATAGCATAGCTGCTATTTTGTCTGCAGCACACAATTCTTTTTTGTTCAATAAGGAAAATCCTAATAACAATATTAATTCAAAAAAATATTCGTGTATTTGCAAATAGATAGGCATTTTTATGTTTTATGGGTTCGAAATTACTAACGTATCACTGCAGCGAATCTTAATGAGTAAATGTTTTAGATACTAATCTTATAAGAATATATTTCTCAAATTAAATACGAAAACTATTTTATAAACCAAGGTGACTATGGACGATTGTGATACATTCACGACAACTATTGTGTTCGTCAAGTTGGACTGCGTAATTATATAAATGTCAAAACAAATAAAAATGATGGAAAGCTAAAGTCTAAAAACTATGACTATATAGATGTCGACATAAAGATAAATATTATTTTGTTGATTGTTAAACACCTTTTAGTTTAGACTATGCAACAGTATAAAATTGTAATTATTTTTACTTCAAAAGTGTGGTGGGTAAGACCATCATAAGGAGATGAGCCACCATTGACATAAAATCGAGGTATACATACGTTCTATAGAAGTTGTGCGCGACGAAAGTGGTTGTGAGACAATTAATATTTTTTAGATGGATTCATAACGTTTTTTAGAACAATCCTCATGCATATATATATATATATATATATATATATATATTGATTTTAACCCACCTTTTTAACTTCAATTAAATTAACATGTATAATTAAACAACAGAAAATTGATTGACATAATCTACAGAATACAAGGAATTATGACACTTTTATACCATAATTTTAATTTGTCACTTGTTAAGGTTCATGTGCATCGCACTCGCATAGTACTAGTGTAAAAAAGAGTACAATGAAGTCCATAAAAGGGCAAAGATATATAACATACATACATACACAGATGACAACCGCATCTGAATAGGCACCACCTAATTGCACATTAAAAACACCCGTAGACACCAGCATTAGAACACCCCAAAACTAATTAGCCAACAAACAGAGATTTTTTTTTTAGTTAATCAACAAACAAACAAAACAAACTGCAGAGAACAAGGTAAGGCCACTACGACTAAGTGGGTGTTTGGGGTTGATTTTGAAATAGACAAACCTGATTTAATCTAGATTAAATTAGGTGTGTGAGTCTTTAGCAAAAGAGATTATGAGATTTATCTGGCTAAAAAAGCTAAAACTGATTAAATCCATAATCTTGGAAAGTGAGGATTATGAAATAATCATTTTTTCACAATCCAGTTTAACCTTTTAATTTACCATCATATCTCTATGTTTTTAACAAAAAGACATTTCATACATTTTTAACTAATTATTGGGTGTGCCTTTTAATTAACTTCTGGAGTTATATCTTTTTTTACGAATAGAGAGAGGGAGCACAACCGTTCATCAACAGTCACATACTTCCTCATCACCATTTCTGTACGGTCTTCTATCTTTAATTCAGAATAAGAAATGACAACTTTTGTAGGTGGTTGAAAATAGATTCTTCAATAATTTGTTCGTATATTGTAGTTATTTTCAAATGAAAGTTATGTTAACATTGCTTCACTAAATGGATATTAGAAACTTCGTTTATGTAGTGTCTTTTACGGTCATTTTGCCATATCAAAACTAATTTAATCACTTTCTATCCAAACATTTTTTTGTAACTTTAAGCTAGTTCACATCTAATTTTGTCAAGTATCAAATTGATTCTGCTTAAATTAAATTAAATATGATTTTGAAAACTAATTCAGATTAAAGCTGAAATCTGCATTTTAGAATCAATCACAAACGGCCTCTGACAAGATATAGCCAATAATGCACCTCTCCACGCCAAGCCTGAACCCCGAGGCTAACATATCCCACACAGTGGATCACATTGTGTCACCACCAACCAGAATCCCCAGCCACCAATTGACCATCGCACTGTCGTCAACCAACTTCAACCGCCACCAGCTGCTGAATTACACCACCAAACCTTTGAACCGCCAACGATAACAACCACCACTACAACAAACTCCAAAGCTCCACCACGGCACCTTCCTATGCTCACCCCCCACACCCAATCATCAATCCCACTATTTGGAGCCCAAAGAAAGCCTCCCATAAATTGCCTTACACCAATGCAGCGATAGCCACCACCACCGAACTCGTCCAAAATAACTTTTTTGTAAAAATGGAGGGAATGGGGATCAATTAGCGTGGGAGAGGGAAGGCAACCCTAGTGGTGAAAAAACCCTTAATCTGTCTAGAATAAAAGAAACTATGTTACCTATAATGTTTCTTTTTTCATAACTGATATAGAAATAAAAGAAGCATATTTTTTTGTTAACCCTACGGTTATTTAACCTAGGATTATATTTGATTTTGATGATAACCAATATTGATGTTTATGTTGTCTAACATGCATTGAGTTGATGAAACAATATGAACAATCTCATACTCATGCAAACGGACTATTAGATGAGCAAAACGGTCAAAGACTCTCAACGGAACGCATCAAAGAAGGAATTCGTCGATTGAATTTTACAACGCTTTATTTCCTTCTTTGTAAACTAGACGTAGAGAGATGATCATTACGATGACTGTATACCTAGAACTTGCCCATAGGTTTCCCTTGCATGCATAAAAGTTTTTCATTCTTTAAAAACTAGGAAACTGCATTTTCTGGAATGCAGTCGACTGCATTGGATTGCAGTCGACTTCAAGTTGGGCAGTGATGTATTATAGTCGACTGCATTGGAATGCAGTCGACTGCAATAATTCCAGTAGCCTATTACAGTCGACTGCATTTGGATTACAGTCGACTGCAAGTTGGAAATTTGAATTTCCAACTGCTACTTTGGGGTTACAGTCGACTGCAATGGTGCATTACACTCGACTGTATTTACCGTTTGGCGCAATTAATGCCCTACCTAACTCCAAACGGTCATATTAATTCTCAACTCTATAAATACTCATTTTGGGCTTAGTTTTGATTCATCAATTGCATTCAAAGCTCTCTTATCTTTCATATTCTCAAAGATCAAAGCAATTGTTCAATCTCTCTTGGTTTTCATTGTTTTCTCATCCATTTCAAGAGAGCATTTATTGTGAACTTACACTTGAGAGATATACACTTTCATAAAGTCATCATACACTCATCTCTCTTGTTCTAGTGCTTAAACTTGTACTCATCTACTTATTGAGAGTGAAATCTTGTACACAATTCTTCATCTAAAGGTTCTTGTATCAAAGCTTGGGGTTGTCAAGCTTTGGAGCTTTGGGATTGTCAAAGATTGTTCTTGATGTGGGCATAGCATCAAGGGATTGTAAGAGGTTCGATCTTGACCCGTAAGGAAGATCATACTAGTGGATTCTAGGGCCTTTCAAGGGACTTCCTTGAAAGGGTGGACGTAGGCTTGAGGGTATATCAAGCCGAACCATTTAAATCTCCTTGTCAAGTATCTCTAAACCCTTCTCTCTTTACATTATCGTTTTACATTTGTGTTGAGATTGGTTAGTTTTCTTATTTAAGTTATTGAGATTGAGCTTTGTTGTTTGTTAATTTTTAAAGTAGTCTTAAAACCCTAGTCACCCCCCTTCTAGGGTTATCTTTTTTATTTCATTTTTCATACAAATTTTGATTGTATATTACAATTACATCGGTAAAACTTATCATAATAGTGTACAATGGGCAGTAATTGGAACTTCCATGGGCATCTTATCAAGGCAAAGCCCTGTGCCAAAGTAAACACAAGAATAATTTTTGTGATCTAGCAAAAATTCCCCCTTTTCATTCTCTATTTTTACCTTCTTGTCCATCTCCACCGTCCACTACTATCATACAACCACCAAATTTTCACCACCGTAGTCATATGCACTATTCCTCACCGCTATTGTGACCAACCACAAAACTAACCACCAACGCCAACTACCACAACCTTTGTACAAGCCACATAAAATGCATAATTTCGTTAATGGCCTCCAAATTAGAACTCGAATCAAAGCCCAGATCTCATTTTTTTTCTTTTTTCTTTCTCAGAACGGGGGTTCTTGTCTCTAACAAAGCTCTTTTTTGTCGTTGTCGACACTGCTTACCTATTTTTCCTGGTATCTTATGTTGGAAAAGTAAGGTAGTAATAGAGAAGCAGAAAGATGGCCTGAGTCGAATGCTATGCACTCTTTCTTTAAGACAGTATTTGCTTCTTTGTAATCTGGTTAGGGTAGCAGTTAATCTGCCTCCTAAAATAAAACAGGTGAAATACTATTGATTACAACAGATTGCAATCATTAGGCAGAAATTTGAGTGAGAGAGAGAGAGACACGAAGTGAGTAGGAGTAAGTTTGCCATCAGCCCTATATATATATATATATATATATATATATATATATATATATATATATATATATATATATACACACACACACACACACACACACACACATATATATAGACACACACACAACAGGTGCCCTTGAACAGGTGCAATCAGTTGTGGCTGTTAAATGAGTCTGCTGGTGTCATTTAACAGTCACCATTTGACAGACACAATGAACAGGTGCATCTTTGAACTAAAAGACACCATGAACATGTGTCTTTTGAATTTCACAAAACAGAAAATTCTGTTTAATTCACCAACAATTACACTGTTTCAATCTAAAAATCACACTTATTCTGGTTCATAGGCTGAATTTGTTGTAAAAAGTTAACGTTGGGCTTGGGGCGAGAGCTCCTAGCGACGATGTGCACATGTGAAGTGCAAAGTGTGCCTAAAAGTGCCAATAACGCCTTTACGCCGTCACCCTCACTGGAGACGCCGCCACGAGTGCGCGCTTGAGGTGCGGTGCACTGCACATGTGCGAGTGGGTGGTCATGCATACTTTCTATTTTCTAGAACAATATGGTATATCACGTGGCCACTCAAATACCCTTAAATATTCTATTTCCCAAGTAATGTGGGAACCCACATTATGACCCTTTTTAACTTTATTAAATGCCTAACTTTGAGACTTTATATCTCTCTAATCAATTAATGAAATTGATTGATTCTTCTTGGACATTAAACCTTATAGTGCAAGGTTTAATAAGGTAGGGTCCAATTATGAAAATTTTCCCCCAATTTTCCAAAATTGGATTTATCACATTTTCTTACGGATAAAATATACCTCTCTCTATCCTTTGTTAGGCCCTACTAAGGTAAAGGTGTCTTTCGACTTGAACCTTTACCATATAGCAATGAAGTCAATCAGAATCCAGGCCTTAGCCTTGCATTAAGAATTCTTGATGATTGATCATCACTATTATGTGTAGAACTTTCCAACCAAATTTCTAAATATCTGCATATTTACGACCTTGTGCTACATCTTAGGATTTTTCATAAGTGCCATAGAGACAAGCTCAAATCTCATAGAAGCCGCACCATTTCCTACACTTATATAGGTAAAACTAAAAGGTGCACTTATATGACATGCACCCTTCTTTAAGGACATTGATTTATTAAGGGAATAATTCTCACCCTTTTCTTGTTCTGTATACAAGTATGCACGACCTTGAGATGGCATGGAGATCAAAATCTTCACCTTTTAGTGCATCATTGGTTATAAATATAACGTGTTTTTCCATTAAACTAGGATACTAGATATTACTCTAGTGTCTAATTGGTTTCCACATGTATGTTACCTCTCTTACTTCATGAGCTTCAAACCCATCTCCCTGGAAGTCTTCCATATTATATCCCTTCTTAGGCCTTTCGTAAAGGGATCCGCCAAATTTTCTTTGAACTTCACATAGATAATAGTGACAACTCATCTGCTCAGTTGTTCTCTCACATAGTTATGTCTAAGACTTATATGTATAGACTTCTCATTATAAACTAGACTGTATACCCGTGATGACGCTGCCTCGTTATCACATAATACAGATATAACAGGCATTGCCTTAGGCCATAGAGAAATCTCTATTAAAAGGTCTCTAAGCCATTTCACCTCCTTTTTGCCACTGCCAAAGCAATAAATTCGGACTCCATAGTAAAATGTGAAATCAACATTTTCTTCTTGGAACCCCAAGAAACAGAAGCTCCACCGAATGTAAATATCCAACCACTTGTGGACTTTGGTTTCATTCGAGTCCATGATCCAGTTTGAATTTGTGTACCCTTCTAATACAACATGAACTTCCTTATAAGTTAATGCATAGTCCTAGGGGTGAGCATTTAAACCGTTGATACCGAACCAACCAATCCGTCTATTTCCAAACCGGTCTAAAAATCAATCAGTTTGGTTTTTTTTTTCCCAAACCGTACATTCAGTTTGGATTTTTTTGAACCCGCATAAACCGAACCAACAGTATATATATATATATATATATATATATATATATATATATATATATATATATAGACACACACACATATAGGGCCCCTATCAGGGTCTACCGGTGGATAAAATCCACCGGACTGCAACTCCTAGTTGCGGTCCGTATCATTAATTTTTTTTACACCCACCCACCCCCCCACCCGTCCTTTACCTGGCCCCCTTCTGCCTGCCACGTGGCATGCGACGGTCCCCCACTCCCCCTTCCCTGCCTGCCACGTGGCGGGCGGTCCCCCACTCCCCTTTCCTGCCTGCCACGTGGCCACCCCTCCGGTCCCCCCATCCCCAAACCGCAACGCCTTGTTGCGGTCCCCCCAAAATCCACAACATTGTTGCGGTCCCCCCCCCCCCTTTTTTGGCCCCTCTTCCCTTTGCCCGGTTCCCCGACCTTTCCCTGCTTTCTTTCGTCTCTCTCCCTCATTTTTCCCTCTTTATAAACCCTTCTCCCCGAACCCTTTCTTCCACTCACCATCATCTTTACCAACACACACTTCATACTCCATATCTCACTTACAAAAAATTTTACGCTAGAAGATCGATGGATTTTTCTTGAGCAATATATCAAGTTAAAACAAGTAAGTATTTTGAATTTTCTTATAATTCAATGTTAATTTCAAATTGTTCTTACCAATGATTTGTTTAAATTGTGTTTAGCTTAAATTGTTCTTACCATAGTCTAAAATTCGTGTTTTTTGAGAGTTTGAAATTAGGGATTGAACTAGCGTTTATTGGCGAATATTCATTCGAAGTAAAAAAATAGTCATTTTTTAGGGCGTCAAAATTTAGATTTTTCATGAATTTATAAAAAATAGCTAGAGATAGATTTTGCCAAAGTACAAAAAAGAGACCCAAGTTATTTTTAAAAGATGTATATCAGGGATTTTTCCCTCGACTGGAAAGGGGTCAACTGATACGGGGAACCTTGTAACTTCGTAGTGTCATTTAAAATATCAAACTAACGCGATTTCGCGCGAAACTTTTATGAGAACCCTAGGATGTTGGGAAGTTTTGTTTCCCCGGAATTTGCGCCATTCCGATGTCGTTAGCTATTTGTTTGGCCGAACGGACTTTTAAGCGCTCGATCCGGACACCGGTTCCGGATTTTTGGGCGAAACTTTTGTAAAATACTTTTTAGATCAAAAATAAATTCAGGAAGCTTAAAATAGCATTTCAAAGCACTTTTGAGATTTACCGATGTCAGGGGGCATTTCGATAATTTGCCACCCCGAGAGGGGTATTTTGCTAATTCTACACTGTTAAGTCTACAACGACTATAATTTCCAGAAAGTTAAGTCACCTGAAAGTTGCGCGAAAATATAGCATGACAAAGTTGCACGACAATATTGCATGATATTGAATCCCCGGGGGCGTTTCGGTAATTTGCCGCCCATCGGGGGCATTTCGGTAATTTTCCTGTAAAAATTTTCCGAATGGCCTTTAGTTCGGGAATGGGTGTAAGACACCCGAAAAGTTATTTTAAAGTTGTTCTGAGATGTTTCCATAGGCTGGAAAGGGGTCAACTGATACGGGAACCTTGTAACTTTGCAATGTAATTTAAAATATCAAGCTAGCGCGATTTCACGCGAAACTTTTATGAGAACCCTAGGATGTTGGGAAGTTCTGTTTTCCCAGAATTTGCACCATTCCGATGTCGTTAGCTATTTTTTTGGCCGAACGAGGTTTTAATCCAGACACCGGTTTGGGATTTTTGGGCGAAAAATACTTTTTAGATCAAGAATGAATTCAGGAAGCTTAAAATAGCATTTCAAAGCACTTTTGAGATTTTCCGATGCCAGGGGCATTTCGGTAATTTGCCACCCCGATAGGGGTGTTTTGGTAATTCTACAATGTTAAGTTTTCCAAACGACTTTTTTGTCCAGAAACTTAAGTAAAACACCTGAAAGGCTGTTTTGAAGCTGATTTAGGGTTCGGAGTGGGTGATAATGAACCCCCAGGGGCATTTTGGTTATTTGCCGCTCATCGGGGGTATTTTGGTAATTTTCCTGTCAAAAATTTCCACACAACTGCAGGAAATAATTTTTATACATATTTTATTTAATTCTATGACTTGTTGAGAATGATATAGATTTATTTTTTAGATTTCAGTATAAATATGGATGCAACTGGAGGAAATATTTTTTGTGAAGATTCTGATCCACCTTACTTGGGTTAAGTTTATCAAACACTAGACGAAGTTGAAGCATACTATAGAGCATATTCGAAAACGATAGGTTTCGGTATTAGAATTAAGACGACTAAAAAACGGGCCAATACAGATCAAATTTGTGGAAGACTATTTGAGTGTCATTGAGGAGCCCCGCATGTACCCCCGGTTGTTCGGATCAGTGACGAAGGGCCATCAAGACAAAGAAGACGGGACACATTTTCGGGTACCGGCGGCAAGGCCCATGTGTATGCAGTACACCGGAAAAATGAAAACCATTGGGTTGTGACGGGAGTGGAGTTGAGCCATAACCATCAGTTGATGACCCCTAGTAAGATTGGTCAAATTCATCAGCACCGAGAAATAAGCGCGGCACACAGAGAACTGATATTTACAATGGCCAAGGCTAAAGTTCAACCTTCTAAAATGATGGGGGTTTTCTCAAGCTGGGCTGGGGGGGTTGACAAGTTGAGCTTCAACGAAGTAGACCTCCGAAATGAACTTCGTGCTCAGAGGAGAGAGTCTTCCTGTAGGAGTGATTCTCAAGCTACACTTGATATCTTAAGGCGCCTTCAGAGTGAGAATCTTGGCTTTTTCTATAGTCTCCAACTGGATGACGAGAACCACATTACTAATATATTTTGGTCGGATGCCCGTTCTAGAGCTGCTTACCAAAATTTTGGCGATGTTGTGACGTTTGACACCACAGACCGCACAAATAAGTACTCTATGCCTTTTGCGTCGTTCACCGGGGTGAACCACCACTATCAGTCAATCTTGTTTGGCTTTGCCCTGCTTAGGGATGAGACGGAGGAGTCATTTACGTGGTTATTTGAAACGTGGCTTGAAGCAATGTATCATATTCCTCCAAAGACCATCATCACCGACCAAGATCTGGCAATGAAAAATGCAATCGCTAAGGTCCTTCCAGATACTCACCACGGCCTGTGCACATGGCACATAAGCAACAAATATCCCGAACGGCTTCACAATGTATATGCAAACCATCCGACATTTAAGAGTGACTTTAATACATGTGTGAAGAAATCGTTGACGGTAGACGTGTTCGAGGAGAGGTGGGCCAAGTTAATGGATGACTACTATTTGCACAGTCATGAATGGCTGCAAGCGTTGTATGAGATCAGGACACAGTGGATCGGTGCCTATACCAAAAAGTTTTTTGCAGCTGGAATGACTACGACCTCGAGAAGCGAATGTATGAATTCATTCTTTGATGGGTACGTACGCTCTTCTTCAAGTTTAAGAGATTTCGTACTAGAGATGCAGAAAGCCCTTGACAGGCAATTTCACCTTGAGAGAGAAGCCGATGCGGCTACAGTTTACAAAGAAAGACAAATATTACTTTTTTCACCTTTGGAGGCTCATGCGGCTCAAGTCTATACCAAGAAAATGTTTAGACAGTTTCAGGATGAACTACTAAAGTCGAATCAATATAGCATAAAAAAGTTGCACGAGCTATGCAACAGATATCTCAAGGTTTATGCTTTGACAAATGTGACGAATTTTGCCAATCCGTGCTCTTCGTCGGTTCCGAAGAACAGAAGACATTTTACCGTAGCAGTGTGTATGGAGACCAGGGGTGTTAGTTGCAACTGTCAACTGTTTGAGCATAAAGGTATACTCTGTCGACACGCGTTGAGGTTTTTTAGCGCCAAGAATGCTCGTGAAATCCCTCCAGAGTATATCTTGGATCGGTGGACGAAGGAAGCCAATAGAGTCCACGGTCACATTCCTTACGTGCCCAATGTTTCAGTCGATTTCGAGCAATCTGAGATGCTGCGATATAATCACCTTTGTACATCATGCACGGTTTATCAATGGATGCAGCGTCAACATTTGATGGGTACATGTATCAAGTTGAAGCAGCCGCACGGGATAAGACTAAGCATGCACAGTTTAGGATGGCATTACCAGAAAGTCGGGACCTTCGGACGACTCCAGCCGGTAGATTCAATCGAGCTTCACAGCCAGTCATTGACAGCACTAGCCTGCAAGGTGAGGAGGACGATATTTTTTATCCAATTATTTCTCAAACAAAAGGGCGAAAATGAGCAATACGTATGAAGAATCCAATTGAAGAAGCAACGGGTCAAAAAAAATTGTGAAAGTGTGCGTTGTGTAATAAGATGACTGACCATGACAAGAGAAATCATTATAAAGTGCTAGGTATTGGACCTAGCAGTGTGGTCGAGGAGGACGATGATGAGGAAGAGTGTTAGGATTAATGTTTCAGTTGTATAAATTGAACTTTTATAATGTTTATATTTGTGATTTGGTTTGTGAAATCTTTAATTTGTGATTTGGTTTGTGGATTATTGATACTTTTGGAAGGGCCTATTCGAGCACACTTTAGGGTCCAATGCTTAGCTTGCGCAAAAAGTTGTAATTTTTTTTGTCACTTTTTTTTCACTCATTGCACCTCAGGCACGCTAGTTAGTCCATTTCTATGAATTTCGGCGAAAAACGAGACAAATTATTTTTTGAGTTTTCTTACGACGCCCCTATTCGCGCACACTTTAGGGCCCAATTTTAGCTTGCGAAAAAAGTTGTAATTTTTTTTGTCACTTTTTTTTCGCTCATTGCACCTCAGGCACG